>JAGSMP010002530.1:0-21939 GCA_029286625.1 Parnassius orleans
AGAACATGTGTGAACGAACTGGAAAGGAAGAGGAAAAAAGGTGGAGTTGGCGGGACTGGAAAAGAAAGAAAATGAAGATGTGGCGAAATAATAGTCAAATTGCTAACAAGCTCCAGATGGATGTTAGTCAGATTGAGCGCAGAGAGGTAGGCCGTGAAAACCAAACGCGACAAACCACTGCCAGTAGTTGTAACGCTAAGGACAAAAGGGCTCGTGATAAGTGGATTGTAAGTCGCAAAACAACGACAAATGGCGAAATTTATGGTACAAATAACGACAACCGTGTTTATATAAGAGAATCTCACTAGATATAAAAGGACCTTCTATGGTTTACTAAAAACCAACTTAAGAAAACCTACAAGTACATTTGGGTACAAGATGGAAAAATACTCATAAGAAAATTGATGAACAGAAAAAATTATGTCAATAAGGAGTGAACGAGATATTGAAAATATATAGAAAGCAATGTAAATACGGCGACTGGCTAGATGTTGTTGTTGGTACCTGTATGCCTAACGCACACATAGTGCGAATTAAACACTGCGAGCTAAACTAACATCAAGTAAAGTTGATCGTTTCAGTGCAATTATCACATTAGAATGTCAATTTACTAGATTTAAAACAGCAAACTCCTGGGTGCAGAGTACATCTAGCAACAACAAATATTTACATATTACACTTAAATATTCGGTCATTAAGAAAAAACTTTAATGAATTGCAATTTTTGTAAAAATACTCTGAAGAGTAGTGTTGAGTAGTTGAGGCTAGAGTAGTGACACGAATACTAGTGTTGACAGAGTTAACATTAAGGAGAGCTATCACTATACCACATAGAGGGTACAATCTATTTGCAAACACGAGGGAGACTATAAGAGGAGGGGTGTGTTATTTATGCTAAGGAATGTCTTATTTTAATGCGAAAAACCCTGACGAGTTCACTGGAAGGACTTCATGGTAAACTCACTGTTAACAACTCAACTCTAAATACAATTGCAGTCTACAGACCACCAAAAACGAATAGGTTTTATTCGTTGATGAAATCGAGCAGATAATTAAGAAGATCCCAGCGAGGTGAGGAAATTATCATGTTAGGTGACGTCAACATTAACTTGTTAGGTGTGGTGAAAATCAACTGGTGTCAAAATATGGACTGCCTGTGGACTAGGCCTACAGTGCGTAATACCGATTACGGAGGTGACGCGAGAGGTTATCGTCGCGGGTGTAAGAGAAATGTCGTGTATCGATCATGTTTGGGTGCGAACAAGACAGTTGCAGGACTGCCATTCGTTTGTTATTGAGTGCTTCATGTCTGATCATCACGTGGTTGGAGTCTCGGTACCGTTACATGTGACGCAACACTACACTGACAGTGTGGACCCGGACACTGGTATGTGATTAATAATAAGCTGGTAGCTAAGCAGATCACTGATTACGATTGGTCTCAACTGTTGCTTATTGATTGTCCGTTAAAATTGTATTGTAAGGGATTAGATGTTTTCAATGATATTTATAAAAATAGTAAGACTGTAATGCCAAAGATTAAAAACGGGATACACAACCGTGGATAGACAGAGATTTGATAAAATGTTAGTGCGTAGGGATAGGTTATTTAGGATTGGAAAGAAACACCAAACCATAATACGAAAAGACTAGAATACACACGATTTAGAAATAAAGGTAAACAAATTAATATTTAAAGCAAAAATAGGTATCGGCAGGAAGAAATCAAGAAGTGTAATGGAGACCCAAAAATCTGGGACAAAATTAATAGCTGGACAGGTAGGAAAAAAGCAAATATAGACGATATTGTTAAAAGATACTTTGGAAATAAAGACACAATGTATAATATATATGTAGTCAATTTGCAGATACATTTACTAACGAAATTATTGCTATTAAACATAATTGTAGTATTAATCTATTAGACAGAAGTAAATATGTTAGAAAGTGATGTCACATTTCGCTTTAAGCCAGCTACCAGTGACGCAGTGTGCAAGTGATCGATCAGCTGAGCTGTGATAAGGCGCCAGGCACTGACTGCATTCAGGTCATAGACTTAAAAATAATCAAGAATGATATCTCACCGGTCTTATCGCACTTTGTCAACCTGTGTTTGTTGAAAGGAATATCTATTACTCAAAAAAAGCTTTAATTAGGCCCATCTACAAGCAGAGAGGCACTCAGTGTATGCTAACTATAGACCGATTGCTATCTTATCGGTCATTAATAAAATAGTTGAGAAGATGGTAGTCGGCCAGGTTAGCAATTTTAGAGCAAATAGTATATTAGCGGATGCACAGCACGGTTTTAGGCATGGTCGTAGCACCGTAACAGCACTATCACAGTTTTCCGAAGATATGAACAGTAGTCTCGACCAGGGACATCAGGTCCTGGCGCTGTTCATAGACTATAAAAGCCTTCGATACCTTGGATCATGAGAGTGCTATTGCAGGCCATGGATGAGTGTGGAATCAGGGCCCCACAAACAGGTGGTTCCGGAGTTATCAGGTGGCAGAACCTTACACAGACCTACATCTCTGGTGTTGCTGGTAGTGGCAGTACAGCTTAATTGTGCCGACTGGTTCAGTCTATGGTCCGGTTCTACGTTATGCATGTCAATAGCGTCAGTAATGTGGTGAAAGAAATCAAGGTGTATATGTACGCGGACGACATGTGTCTTATGTACCTCCTCTAAGAATATACAGAGATCAGGGCTGTGCTACAGGCAGACTTCGATAATATATCCGTGGGCTCACGATAATGTATCATATTAACCTTGATAAGACGAAGGTGATGCATCTGTATTCACCGCACAACTTAGTCAAAATGTCAAGAGCGTGGATATAGGTATCGTGGGTCCACACGTGTGAGTGTATGCACATCAAAAATGTAAATTGTGTTTGTCAAAAGCTAGAATATGTCAGTAAATTTAAGTATCTGGGTCTGTGGGTGGACCGCAATATGAATTGGAAAACACAGTTGACACAGTGTGTACAAAGCTTAGGGCAGTGTTGAGTAAGTTTTATATCCTGAAGGGCTATTGGTAGAAAAACGCTGTGTGTCCTTTATTTTGCTCTCCTGAGTCATTGCTAACCTATAGATTAAATACGTATGGCTACATTTAAACCCTATCTTAACAGTATAAAATCGCTGCAAAATTCGTTTTATGAAATACCTGTTATTACAAACAAAAGTTGCCTGTAAAAAATTATGAAAACTTTTGTTGTCCGTAAGGTGCTTCCTGTACATGAAAGGTCAAGTACCTGTTGGTTCTAGAACAGTTCTATAACGACCAGTTTAAAGTACAAGTACAAAATTTAATACCAGAAGCGTTAGAGAGCGTAAACTCAGCGCGACCAATAGTAAAAGTACTATGGCAAAAGACCAATAAGTATTTGATCCCTATACTTTTCAATAATATCATTGGCTGAGAGAAAATAATACTAGAATAAATAAACGAACACTAAAAATAAATTAAAACTGTTTTCCTTAATGATTTGTCTGAAAGAGAAAATACTAACTAATTTGTTTGTTTTTAATATAACTATTGACAATTACGTATATTAGACCTTATTTTAACGATTTAAACATTGTTGTGATGTACCCATAAAGAGTCAGAAAGTCAGAAAGAGTGAGCACCCTGAGTGCGACGGCTAAAGTTAGTATTAAATAATTTTGTCAGCGCGGTCCGCTGATCAGGGTGTGCTATATTACACTGTTTTATTTTCATTAAATTGTATACTTACGTATTTAGACCAAATGTGTTAAGACAAGCGCTAATCCCGCCGACAAACTGTTACGCAGTTTGGTGGGTGTGAAAAAATATGCTAAGGTTTGGTCCAGAAAAAATGATTTATTATTATTATTATTAGTAGTGGTGACCGCGTCATGCGATATTAACATGCGACCAATCACCACCCGACTTACGCAGCCGCGTGCAATAAATGAATAATACCGCTGCGCGCCTGCACCAACCACGCAACCAATCGCTGATCACCATGAGGTGACGAACGACCATATTTAGGGCTGTCCGTTATTAGAGAGCGGGTTTAAAGATGTTTTAAGAGAGGTGAGTTAGAAACATTTGCATTCATTCAGCGGTGCAACATTACTATTTTTATTTTTAATATCTCCAACTGCTCCAGCACATAGTCGCAACCCTTTATTACAAGTATGTATTCGTCAAAAGTCGGGTGTTTATAAACTTGTTTTGTGACGAATGCCACGCCGTTTACGTGGGTCAGACTGGTCGTAACCGAGACACGTTACAAGAGCATTTAGCCGTGTACAGGGTTGCAATACTGATAAATACCATTTCACTAAACATCTCTTGGACACTGGACACAACCTAACCGATGACCACTCCTTTAAGTCTTACATACTTGTAATATTGACTTGAGATCTTGTACTATTATAGATATGTAGACGACATAATTATTTTCTGGATTGGCACAAGGAGACAACTGGATGTTTTCCTAAATAAAATAAATAGAGTCCACGATAAAATTTAATTTAAGCTTGAATTGGAACAACATTGATCCCTTTTTCCTCGAATTAACAATAACAAGAAAAGAGTCGTTGCATGTTTCCAAATTTACGAAAGCCAACTCATACCGACACGGTCATCTCCACGTCATCGTGTCTCCTTGGCAACATAAATTAGCCGCTTTTATTGTTATATTAAACGTTTGTTTACTGTCCCATTAAGTAAAGTAAATTATTTAATAAAGAGCTTAACGTAATTTATCAAATTGTGGTTTCTAATGAATTTTCAAAAATCTCGTAACAGTTAATTAAAAAGAAAGAAAGGCATGCCGTTCGCAATTCTATGTACGCGGTTCAACCTCAAGTGTGCGTCGATATGTGAGCAGTTTGACCTATTGGCTCCATATCTGAAAAAATAGCTAATACTCTTCGACAGAGCGGCGTTAACGTTGCGTTTAAAACAAACAATGCTCTTATGAATATCTGTAATAATAAAGATAAGTTGATATTCGTCAAAAGTCGGTGTTTATAAACTTGTTTGTGACGATGCCACGCCGTTTACGTGGGTCAGACTGGTCGCAACTGAGGACACGTTACAAGAGCATTTAGCCGCGTATAGGGTTGCAATCCTGATAAATTCCATTTCGCTAAACGTCTCTTGGACACTGGACACAACCTAACCAACGACCACTCCTTTAAAGTCTTATACTTGTAATAAAGTTGCGACTATGTGTGCTGGAGCAGTTGGAGATATTAAAAAATAAAATATTAATGTTGCACTGCTGAATGAACAAACAAATGTTTCTTTCCCTCTCTTAATCATCTTTCGCCTCTCTAATAATGGACAGCCTCTCAATATGGTCGTTAGTCACCTTCATGGTGATCAGCGATCGGTTGTGTGGTTGGAGGTAGGCGGGCGTTTCGCAGCGGTTTGTTATTCATTTAATAGCGCGGCTGCGTACGGGTGGTGATTGGTCGCATGTTTTGTCGCATGACGCGGTCGCTCGCGCTACTAAGTGGGGCGGTTGCGTCGGAAGTCTTATGTTAAAAAAATCCAACTTTAGTAGATTAAATTGTTGTATAAAATCTGATTCCCCTTTCCAGTGTTTGGGTTGGAATGTTTTTAAATATATACATACCCTTTAATTAGAAACGAGACATTCTATTTAATTCCTTGGGTGTAACATCGCATTGCATTTTGATTCTTAATCAAGGATAGATGTAAATATCTATAGGCCACAGCATTTATTTACCATCGGGCGGACTATGTGCTTGTTTGTCCCTCTTATTCAATAAAAAAATATAGTGAGGGATGACAATAACAGAGAGTGCACCTGTTATTGCGCATACTCTCGGACACTATAATCCTGTCCTGCGCAGATGGCTTATCTCCGTTCAGACTGTCCGCCGTGACCGAAATTCGGTCTGGAAGACATTATGTTTCGATTCTAAGAGCCGATAATATGTTCTGCTCAGTTCATAAAAGAAAGCAAATATATTGCATCAGTATAGGTTTTCCAGATACGTAACTGACTAAGTCGGCGCAGACATTGCTAAGTCTACAAACCTCACAATTCTTCAGAAAGGCGAAAAATGGTCACAAATAAACCATCTTCTGAGTAAACTATTATCTAATTTGCCGCACGTACAATCTAGCATCGAACTCTCCATAATAACCTAGCCGTTAAAACTTATTCAGTATAATTACTAGCGTGACATTTGTACGGCATTTTTTTTTTACTTATTATAAGCCAGTGCTTGACCACAATCCCAGCTGGTGGTAAATGATGATGCAGCCTTAGATGGTAAATCGCACTGTCTTAGCGAAAAACGCCTATTCTTTCTTACATTAAAGACGCCCAGATTGTATTCGGACGGAAAATAAAATGCCGGCAAATTATTCCACTCCTTTAACGTTGCATACAAAAAGAAGCAAACCGTTTGGTTGTAATGCGTGGAATATCAAAACAAAGTGGTGAAGACCGCTGACCGCCTGATTGTCCGATAGTGGAAAGGAGGAGGTAAAGCGTGTAATTCCTGCACACTCGCCATAATGCATCCTATAGAATACCGAGAGACTGGCTACTCTGCGCTGCCGTTTTCCATATGTTATTTGGTCCTGAGTTCGTGGAGCCAAAATCAGTTATTGGGATTTTCTATCATGAAATTCTCAGTAGCAGCCCAGGTCAGGAAGTTGTGCGTTTCACTCCGTGCCTAGGAAAGTACGTAAAGCCGTTGGTACTACGCCTGACTCTCTCCGGTTGTGTCGGATTGCCGTCCCATCCCACTATGAGGCATAGTGTGGTAGATCCATGCTGCAGTTATGGTTGTAACATGAATGGGTCAGCTCCACTGGGGTAGGACTATGCTCTCAAAGAATACCAGCGTAAAATAGCAGCTATACTGCTGCTTACCATACGAAATACTATTGTGTTTCGTATAGTGAGTGTAGAGAATCGAAAATTACTAGTAAAGAGACATTCCATCCTCAAAGTCCTCAGTGGTAACAACGCATCATTTTGATTCTTAATCGATGAACGATGTAGATATCTATGCACCGTAACATTCACTTATCATCAGGTGGACAATGTGCTCGCTTGTCACCTTTATTATAAAAATTAAAACCTTTATTTACATCGATAAAATCGATGTAAATAAGGTTTAAACTACACTCCTGTTGATGGATATTTTGACTAAAGGAACACGCATTATTATGCGTTTTCATTTAATTATGAGGCTATTATTAGTCATAGTCCTGTTGGACAAAGTACTCTGTTTATTGGAAAGTAAAAGCTACAATTAGTTCACATTAAGAAAAGCCTCACAAGCTAGATTAAGTCTAGTCCAGTCGTAGTCTCAAAATACGATAACGATTCCTAAAACCTTTTTAATTGAATGGAAAACTTTAAATAAAACTAGTTTTACGGATTTTATCGCGTCTATTAACTTATTTTATATTCCCGACGTTTCAAGTTGCTACAGCACCCATGGTTGCAGGGACTGGAGGTTATGACGTCCCAATGTCATAGTTGACAACGGCTGCCTCCAGATTAAAAATTATTAATTTTTCGATCTACGCAGTATGAACTTACAGTATCTTGAAGTCTTGCAGTTGTATGCTTGGGTTGGGTTTAATTTAATTAATTATGGGATCCTAAGCAGATGGTAGCACCCAGCCATCTTCTCTATTGAAATTAGGATGTTTTTAGATTTCAATAGCCTCGCGAATCATCCTTGGAATGAATCAGTGTTCTTTAGCGAGTTGTGGTCTATCAAATCTAATGTAGTGACAGGGGCGATCTTGTGCGTGTTCACAGACTGCAGACTTCCCGGAGCGTCGATTCTTCTAGGAATATAAAATAAGTTAATATACGCGATAAAATCCGTAAAACTAGTTTTATTTAAATGTATAGTGTTCGCGTAAATATAAGAAATAATTATGAATGGAAAACTGTCATGGCGGGATGTAAAATATCGACGACATTTCTTACATAAGATTTTATCAGCCCGATGCTGAGTTATGGCTTCCATTAATCAAACGAAGTCTGTGAAGCTCTGCGTTGGTTTCGTAAATAGTGATTTTAGTGTTATCCCTAAGTCGGTAGTGTGATTGTAAAACGGCCTAAACTCGCTGCAATATTTAATGTATAAAATTGAATTAAAAAATATTATACAAACTTATAACATGCCTCTTCTCATTGAGAAGGTTATGTATCAATATTAAAATTATAATATTAGAGTGACAAACGTCCTAACAATATATCTCGTGGTAAGTTGATTATACCTAAGTAGTAGCAGTAGTAATGCAGCTCATGGATCTATGCAACTAACTTCAAATAACTGTTAGATAATACGTAGTAAAACACGAGCGACTGTTTTCGTACTTACAAATTAAGAATACCAACATACCCAACAATAACCAACGCTATATATTTTTCGATACGCTTACTACCCGCTATACCATACACTAGGACAGGCACATCACTGTCGATAATACGACTCGTTTTTCGCCTCTAAACGAGGGATCATTAGGAGTATATAGTTTTTGAGATCTTATCTTATTAGTTTTCACGTATTCAGGTTGATTATTACAACTCTAACGTGCTGTGATGATGGTGATGATGATGAAGAATGATTATGACATGAGACCTAAAGATGGAATCCGGTCTCATTTCATGATATAGCCATTAATTTCAGAAAGCCAATAACGCGTTGAAAGTTAATGATAAAGAACTGCTGAAGTCCGTTCATTCACTCACTACAAACTCAGCATCAAGTGAGAATTGGGTAATAGGTATTTGTCATGTCACCTATGGATCTGAGACGTGGTCCTTCACTGCTGGCCGTATGAGGACGCTCAAGGTCGCTAAGCGATCTATGGAGAGGGCTATGCTCAGGTTTCTCTGCGTGATAAACTTAGAAATGAGGATATCCGCAGTAGAACTAAGTAACCCATAGCCAACGGATTAGTAAGCTGAAGTGGCAGTGGGCCGTTAGCAATCTGAAGTGTTTAACCCCTACGATTGGTCTGGCTGCTCACAAAATTATTAAATAGTTCTCTGAGTGTTGTAAACAAAGATTCCGATAACTATATGTAAGTATAGCTTTAGGTAAGATCAAGTTGTTTATTTGCGAGCTCTAAAGCGTCTGTGAAATTACCATAAACGGTGAAATGGCTGTAGTGGATTATTAGTTTTCCACAAGATTCTGTAAAAAAGTCAGTAATGTATTGCGTTTTGTAACACCCCCATTTTGTCTAAATATATAAATTTACGTGACCTGTATATTAACCATATATTGATCTTTCTAAATGTTTAAATATAGGCCGTTATTAAATTTATGGCGTGATCGTTTAGTTAGGACCCTTATTTACGTTGTCATTGTATAGTAACTTAGTTCTTTTAGATGTCTCTTAATGAATATTCACTAGAGCAGTCGAAAGCTGTTGCACACCACAAAATTCAAATATTGACACTAATTTTTAGTCCAATTTTAAATTATAGAAACCGCTTAATTCAATTTTAAGACACATAAATTTTAATTGCTTGTATTTTAAATACTATATAATTATATAGATTAATCAATCTATATATCTATATAGTCTCAATTTGAGGTCATTATCATTCCTCAGAGGCTTAATACATAAAAATACGTGGTAGAGCCATGCTGCAGCGTTATAATGGGTCAGCTTGACTCAAAATAACCAGCGTAAAATAACAGCTTACTGTGTTTCTCTATAAGGTGAGGTGTAGTGAACACCCTTTTACTGAAAACGAGCATTTCATCTCAGTCCTAAGGGTGGCAACACATGCGCACCCTTGAGAACTGAGATAAAAGCTGAATATACTGGCTCTCTGCACCGAGTCTCAGCAATGCAAGCAGAGCTGGCGAAATAGGTAAGAGGGGTGGTACGCAGACGGTATCCTTGGCAGAGAAAGAATACTTCCAGCTAACAATATCAATTGTTTTCCTCTTCATCTACCCGTAATAGTTCACCGTTGATTCCGTGGGCCTCTCCATTGTAAGGGACCTTTAATCCAGTTAGATATTCACATTACATTTTTAATTGTCCGGTATAGTTAAGGTAGTTATTCACAAAATCTTTTTAATTTGTTATCCTAAGTATTGGTCTCTCCCATTGTAGAGTGAACTTTCCTAATCGCTACACTTAGCGATCGCTATAAGGCGTTTGCCACATCTATTTTATTTATTTATTTTAGTTTAAGGTAACGAACGACACACAGTCCATCTGATGGTAAGTAGATGATGGCCCATAGACATCTATGTATATCTGTCTTCGTTTAAGAATCTAAATGCAAATGCAATATCACCCTGAAGACTAAGATAGAATGCCTTGTTTCCAACAAAAGTGTCTCCGATTATTTACACTCACTATACAAAACACAGCCGCATTAAGCTGCTTTTTACGCTGGTAGTCTGTGAGCGTGCGTCTGTGATAGTGTCGCCGATTTGGGTATGTATTTTTCAACTATTATAAGCCAGTGCTGACTACAACCCCACCTGGTGGTAAGTGGTAATGAAGCCCTAGATGGTAAATCGACCTGTCTTAGCGTAACTAAAGCCTACAAGACGCCGTAATTCTAATAAGACGGAAAACAGACGTTGGCAGATTATTCCACTCCTTGCTGTATGCATTAGGAAAGACGAAGCAAGCCGTTTGCTTCAAATGCAGGAATATCGACAACAAAGTTTTGAAGACCTGCCGACTGCTTGGTTGTCCGATGGTCAAAAAGGGTGGAGGAGGTATTATTTTATTATTGCATAAAACAATAACATTTCAATGTTTTAGCATTGAAGTATAATGTACCTACCTTTTTTTTCGTGTATGTTTTTTTTTTAAAAGGCGATAAACGAGCACACATTCCACATGATGGTATGTCTACATTTGTCCTCAATTGAGAATCAAAATGCAGATGTGTTGCCACCCTTGAGGACTGAGATGGAATTGCCTCGTTTTCAGTAATAAGGGTCTTCAGTTCTCACTCACCATAAGAAACACAGCAGCAGTAAGCTGTGATTTTACGCTGGTTATTTTACCCCGGTCGAGCCCTGCAGCATGAATTTTTATGTATTTAGTCTTGAAGGATTATAATGACCGCAAATTAAGCGTGAATCAAAAATGCTGAACAGAGCAGCGTTGTGATTGTTACAGCGTTATGTTGATTCGGATGCTGCAACCCAATATATTTAGATAAAATATATTATTTAAATTCTTCTTATTTGTGTTCTAGTAGTATATACGCCATTTTTTTCAAATATTTCAATTAATCTATATATGCAAATAAAATTTATGTCTGTAAAATTGAATTAACTGGTTTCTATTAATTGAGATTGGACAAGAAAATTAGCGTCGATATTTGGATTTTGTGTAGAATGAACTGAATCAAAATTAAAGGTTCAAATATAAGGTTGGAAAAACACGATATGATTTTTTTAATATTACTACTTACATGACATTCGATCTTTTGATTAACCTTAGTCCACTCAAAATGTTTAAAAACTTACGAGTTTTTAATAAATAGTAAAAGGATAAAAAAATCGTATAGTTGCTTCAGAGGTCGGTGCTACATCATAGCGTTTGTTAGTGTTAAAGCCCTAACTTGTGAAGCTATTATGCGGAAATAATTTATTCAAAATTCCTTTGAAATAAGACCTTACTTGTTATTAAAAGTCCAATTTTTTATTTATCTCGACGACTTTACAGTTCACAAAATGACAATGATAATATAATGTCCTTCCAGTTTCAATCTTATTAGAAACATGCATATAGATACTATTAAAAGATAACAACGTTTTGGAGTGAACCACGAGCTGTTAGCTGATGTTCCTTTCTTATAGTCCAAGATCTCGGAGCCCCAGATGATATTTATTTTTATTAGTATTGTACTTTGAACGAAGGCATACCTGACTTGACAGACAATTTACAGGTATCAGGTGAGAAAGGTACATAGAAATTTAAAGCACATTTTTAAAAGTATTAAGATAATCAATATACGTTGTAGAGCAACGCTGCAGCTATACATATTAGTTGTAGCACGAATGGGTCGACTCGACCGGAGTAGGACCACGGTCTCACAGAATACTCGCGTCAAATAGCAATTTCAGACTGCTGTGTGTCGTGTGGTTAGTGTAGAGAACCGGAGACCCTTTTTACTAGAAACGAGGCATTCCATCTTAGTCCTCAGGGGTGATAACGCATCTACATTTTGATTCTTAATCGAGAATAAATCTAGGGCCACAGCATCCACTTAATTATAATTGATTTTTGTTTACATTACCTCTTCTCCCATAATGAATAGAGATAATTCTCAAATTAACGAATAAAAAGAATAAAGAATTAATGGTATTGGGCCAAAACTTACTATAATTTATCATTATATGAACAAAGGATGCTCCAGTCGTCCAATAATTACTGATCAGTTGTACTTTTAAATAGTTATTTAACATCATGCCTAAAAGAGACTGATGATACATGTTCGTACTAGGAATATTTTTAAATTAATATTTATTGTCTATATATTTATTTTCTTATAAACTTTCAGTGGCAACAATTACTAAATTAGGGATTTATTGAATTCTTGGTCTGGTAATCCTTTTTACGCGAAACCGCGCTTGCCTGTCTGATTAGCCGAACGGCAGGTGACTTGCGCGCCGTACGCCGAAACGTTAAGAACTTTTCTCTTTCAAAAATTATTGTGTGTGTCCTTTTATTTACACAACGAGTGGTAAACAATTCCCGAAGATACCTGCCAGTGACCTATGGACTATTCTATTCAGAGAGACAGGGTTATATCCCTGAGTCACCTAATCAGCCAGCCAGCTCGCCGAGCTCCAGCAGCGTGAGGCAGTCAAAGGCGGAGACCGGTGAGTGACCAGACCCTTAGCTCTTTCCTGAACATAATTTTTTGATCATTCGAGCCGCATTTTTCTTTATAGTTCGGGTTTGTTGCCACTCGTTAATTACATTAGTTTCATATTTCATTTCGTTACCTTTTACAATACAACATGGCGGAATCATCGTTGCATTCCCGATAATTTCGAACGCGATATCGTTTTAGAAGAGGTAAAGCATACTTTAGAAATTGTAGATTCTAACAGAGATGAATTTCTTGCGCGTTCAAAAGATATCGTTTCCAACAACGTAAATTTAGTAAAATTCAATCAAAGATAGAAAAATCTTATTTGAAACAAAAGAATTTTGACAAAGAGGAACAGTTGGCCATTCGTAAACAATTTAATGACTATTACTATGCAATTATTTCCATGTAAACAAGATAAAAGGTTTAGAAGAGGAGAATAGGCGCACAAGTCGCATGCTTCATGAAAGTACTATTAGAGATTTCATCAACCTCAAATATGTACGCTTAACAAGTTACCCACTTTGCCATTACCGTCATTTTCCGGCGATTCAACCGATTGGCGATCGTATTTCGATTTATTCAGTGCGTTGGTACACAACAATGATGCTTACGGGCAGAAAAATTAGGTGCTTATTGTTGACCTGAAAAATGAACCATACAATCTAATTAAGTCGATTCCTGTTTCCGACGACAATTATCAAATGGCATGGCTCACTTTAATCACACGTTATGACAATAGCGTTCAATCGCGTCTAGCACATTGAGCGTATTTTGGATATTGAATGTTGTTCTGAAAGGTCGATTATTTCGTTACGTAATCTTCTGAATATCTACCAAGAAAATATAAAGGCATTAGAAGCTATGGGTTTCCTGTAGTAGAATGGAATTTTTATTGTTCAGTATTTTATTACGTAAAATACCAATTAGCATTCGTAAACGTTTTGAATTGTCTTTAAGTGAAGCCATCAGATATTCCACAAGTAGACGGTCTTATAAAATTCATTGAGCGGAAGTTTCGGCTTGTGAGTTTTCCGAATGCGGGCAGTTTAAAAAACTTATGCGTCGTCGAACCCTACGAGGTGCGCGTCGACGTCGGCGACAGCACGGCGCGTCGGGTACTCGCGACCAAGGTGACTTCGACGAACTGTTCAAACGATTCTCGCACGTGCGGCAAGGAAATAAGGTTAAGCATTGCGTGAAATGTGAAGCTCAACATTCGTTGACTAAATGTCCTGAATTTTAAACTTATCTCCTAGAGATAGGTACAACCTTCTCAAGGGTAAAATGTTTGTTTTAATTGCCTGAATTTGGGGCACGATGTTAAAATTGCAAGTCCATTTATGTTTGTCGTGCGTGTCATAGGCGTCATCATAGTTTGATTCATTTTGAATCTCAAGCGCTACCGGTAATTGAGAGGATAGTAGTTCTATTTCACTCTCTCCGCGGATCACGTAGTCGAGCGAGAATCAGATGATACTCGGGTAGCAATGACGCGACGTCGATGATTCTACGCCTGATTCTGATGCGCGCGCTGTCAATGCGTACTCGATGTGTACTAAAACTGTACTCTTATCTGGCGCTCGTCGATGTATACATAAACAAACAAAAGCGGTCTACGATCCGATGTATAATCGACACGGTAGCCAGGCTTCATTTATAACTGAATCGTGTACAAATCAGTTAGGTTTAAAACGGCAAGTGCCAGTATACCGTATTAGTATTGGGAAAATAAGCCAGTATATACCCTAGGGTTGTTGTTACAGTATGCATGAGTCCCATAGGATGGATCAACCTTTTTCTGGTTGACATTAATTTGCCGAAACTTATTTCACGCACGCCTAGCGTGCCCTTACCACATGGGTGGTCACATATAAAAATTTAAAACTGGCTGATCCCACTTCATTTACCGCAGCCCGTTGATATGCTGCTAGGAGCGGATATACTATCCCATGTATTATTAAGTGACGTAATTAGGGCCAGTTCACCGATAGCTATAAATAGTATCTTTGGTTATTATTGGGCAACCTCGAATTGAATCGAATACTTACCTCCCATCCAGGTGTGTCTTAGCTCATTCTCCGATGACATTGACCTCCGTAGGTTCTGGGTTAGAATCTTTACAGAAGGAAGAAAACCTTCCTCTGAGGAAAGTTTTGTAGTCTATATTTACACATACACATACTCGTGACAAACAGGTCGTTACGTGGTTGCTCTGCCATTTAAACCCGATGCTACCTCTTGGTGAGTCGCGGATATTGCGCGTTCTAGACTTTTAAAACTTGAAGCTCGATTAGAGCAGAGCCCGTCCTTGCCAAGGGCGAGTATCACTCGTGCCTTCAAGAGTATATGGATCTCAACCACATGGAGCTGGTTGATAGTCCTCCCAATGATGGGACGACCTATTACATTCCCCATTGCGTGGTTAAAGGGCTAGTGAGACGACCAAGACTCGCGTAGTCTTTGATGCTGGATGTAAAAGTTCAACGGCATTTCAACGATATTCTTTTAACGGGTCCTAAGATGCATAAGGATATTATTGACGTTGTTCTAAAATTTCGTACACATTGTATCGCGCTTACAGCCGATATAAAACAAATGTATCGGAACATTTTGGTTCAAGAGTCTGATAGGGACTACCAGCATTCTGTGGCGCACTTCACCACATAATTTATTACGTGAATATCGTCTTCGTACCGTAACGTTTGGGATTAGCTCTTCTCCTACCTCGCTCTTCGGGTTATAAAACAGCTCGCTTGCCTGTGAGGCTGAACAATTTCTCGAGCTTCTCAGGTACTTCAGACCAGGTGTCGACGATATTGTTCAGTGGCGCAAATGACCAGGCTGAGGCTCTTGTCCTTCAACAAGAGCTGATAGGTATTTGTCAAACAACAGGCTTCGCTCCGAAAATGGCACAGTAACTCGCCCGCGATACTCGGCGGTACAATCACCAATTTCTCACGGTGAGCGGGCTAATTCCAGTTGCACCCATGGAAAGGGATACGAAGACGAAGGTCTTGGGTCTCCAGTGGGATCCACAGTCTGATCAATTTAGTTTTAGTGTTTCAGTTTCTATACAAAATGTGACTAAGAGAGCTATTCTCTCACAGATTGCAAGGATCTACGATCCTATGGGATGGCTATCCGGTCACCGTATACGCAAAACATTTAATGCAGTTGTTGTGGATTTCCGGGTCGATTGGGATGCTCTCCCTATTGAAATTATCAATGCTTGAATAGCTTCATTCAGGATTTGATGTCCTTATCCGACATCACCATACCAAGATACATATTTCTACTCATCGCGAAAGTATTATTCAACTTCACGGGTTTTCCGATGCCTCGAGGCTACGCTGCATGTAATGTGTATATGTCCGTCATATAGAAAACATAATTAAATCATATTTGTTACTGGCAAAACACGAGTTGCACCCATTTCACCTTGTTTGTCCATTCCTCGCTTGGAGCTTATGGCAGCTTTATTATTAGCCCATCTTATAGTCAAGGTTAAACGAGCATATGATCACATAAAGGACGAAGATATATATGCCTGGTGTGATTCTTCCGTCGTTTTGGCGTGGCTGCACCACCTTACGAATGGAAGACGTTTATTTCGAATAGGACAAGCGAGATTTTGTCTATAATTCCTGCTGCTCAGTAGAGACATGTGCCTCTGCTGACAACCTGGCAGATGCACCATCACGCGGAATGTTACCATTAATATTCACTAAAAATAATACCGTGTGGTTTGTTGGTCGCCCTGGCTTTCTCAGACAGAGTCCCAGTGGCTGTTCAAGAATAAGTTTTAAAACGAACAACGAAAACGTAACCTACCGGTAGCGATGACTGCGTAGCAACACAACGATGTCGAGTCATACCTAAATTTTCTTCATTAAGAAACTTATTAGTGTTACAGCGTTTGTATTTCGTTTTATAATATATTAAAACATAAAGTGGACAAATTAAAACCAAAATATACAAATATATTCGCAACATATCACTGTTTCTGAATATAGATTCTGTCTTAAAAGACTTATTCGCCAGGTTCAACATTACAGTTTTCATGACGAGATTAATTATCTCTTCAAAGGAAGGTTCCTTCTAACCAACTTAGAAAATTAAATCCATTTATCCATGAAGATCAAATCTTACGTGTAGGTGGACGGCTATAAATGCCTTCTGCCATTTGGTCCAAACATCAAATGATATTACCCAAAAACATCCATAACTTTCTTATTAATTGACGACGCCATATAACTCACTTACACGCAGGTCCGCAATTTATTCAGTATCAACTTTACAGAAATACTGGATTATTTCAAGTCGTGACGTTATTAGACAACGTCTGCATCGGTGTGTTCGTTGTTTCGTGCGCGTCCTGTGCATCCCAACCACGCATGGCCCCGTTGCCGGCAGTGAGATTGAAGCCGGAACGTCCGTTTCTCAAAACAGCGGTAGACTTTGCTGGTCCATTTTACGTGCGCGCTAATAAGGTGCAAACGCGAAGGTGGTTAAATGTTATGTCGCAGTGTTTGTATGTATGAGTGTTAAAGCGATTCATCTAGAAATAGTATCCGAATTGTCTACAGAAGCATTTCTGGCAGCGTTACGACGTTTCACGTCTCGCAGAAGCCTTTGTACCGACATTTACTCAGACTGCGGCAAAATTTTACCGGCTGTGACAACTATCTTAAGGATTTATATCAATTTTTGGGATGACGCAGTCCAGAGTCATCTTCATAACAAACCTTACAACAAGGCATTACATGGCATTTCCAACCCCATATGCGTCACATTTCGGTGGATTGTTTGAAGCAGGGGTTAAAAGCTTTAAACACTTTTTAATAATAAATACGAATACCTGACTTATGATAAAATGCATACATTGTTGTGTCAGATCGAGGCAGTGTTGAATTCGCGCCCACTTGTGTGTTAAGTGCAGATCCTATCGATCCCCTGCCCTTAACACCTTCTCATTTACAATAGGTGGACCTCTTACTGCTATCCCGGATATTTGTCTAACCGATACGAATGCCAGTAGGCTTACTAGGTGGCGCTGGATACAATAGAATGTTCAACGCTTTTGGAAGCGCTGGAGTATTGAGTACCTTCATGAAATTCAACAATTTAACAAATGGTTTTAGGATCGGGGTACTCCAATTCGTGAAGGTAGCATTGTTGTGCTCGCTCGAGTTCACGCATTACATCCGGGCACTGATAGTGTTACACGCGTAGTAACTCTACAAATAGGAAACAAATTTCATGATTGGACGCTTGTCCAGTCGTAAAAATTTGCCCTCTTCCACTGTAATAAAGTGAATTACGAATGTCAAACCTAGTTCATAATTTATTTTAACTGATAGCTCCATATTTAACTTCTTTAGTTTCCTATTTTATTTATTCAGGTTAGTTTAACAATGTTTTCTTTTCAATACTTCTACTTTGTGTTTAGACTTGTTAAAAGCCTCACGTCTTTTAGAGTGAGCGGCATGTTCCGTACTGGAACCATATTTTTAAATTAATATTTATTGTCCATATATTTATTTTCTTATAAACTTTCTGAGTGGCAACAATTACTAAATTAATAGGGATTTATTGAATTCTTGGTCTGGTAACAATCCTTTTTACGCGAAGCCGCTTGCGTCTGATTGGCCGAACGGCAGAGTGACTTGCGCGCCGTACGCCGAAACGTTAAGAACTTTTCTTTTCGAAAAATTATTGTGTGTCCTTTTATTTACAGGTGGTAAACAATTCCCGAAGATACTGTGCCAGTGACCTATGGACTATTCTATTCGGAGAGACAGGGTTATATCCGCTAGTCACCTAATCAACCAGCCAGATCGCCGAGCCCCAGCAGCGTGAGGCAGTCAAAGGCGAGACCGGTGAGTTACCAGACCCTTAGCTCTTTCCTGAAATACGCTTTCATACATTCTTGGGCCCAGATTGTAAAATGATGAAAGTGGTGTCGATTAATAGCTTATATATTATCAAAACATCACTGAAAATTGGGCGGATTTTGGCAATATGAGAGCAAAATTATAAGAGACTAGCTGTTACCCGCGGCTTCGCCCGCATGGTCACTGGGAAATAAACTATACATTGCTTTTTGAATTGAAAGAAAACTGAGTTTTATAGATTTGTCAGAGATGCAGTCATTAAAAGGAAACTGAGCAAAATTGATTCGTCAGCCTATTTAAATGTTTTGAAACGCAGCGTATAGGAAAGTATGAAAATAGCCTGTTTATTCCAAATGGAAATGGGATATTTTTTTAATTAAAGGAAACTGAGCATAATTATCCGTCAGGGATGCAGACTTTGAAAAGAAACTGAGCTAAATTGATTCGTCAGAGATGAGTTTCTGAATTGAAAGGAAACTGAGCCAAATAAAAGATCCGTCAGAGATGCAGCCTTTTGAGTTGAAAAGAAACTGAGCTTAATAGGTCCGTCAGAGGTGCAGCATTTGGAATTGAAAAGAAACTGAGCTAAATAGGAAATTTTGAATTGAAAGGGAAGATCTGTGGGAATTCTGATTAATTGATTGTGGGAATTTTGAAGAAAAAAACTAACTGAACACTATTTTAAAACGCTACTGTACACAATGTTATATGTTTTTCCATCGAGGAAAGATGTGGAATTATGGGATTTGACACACGCGAACGTGCTACATACAGCTGACCATGAGAGAAGCACGGTTTTCTAAGTTGACCCCCTACCTGTAACGTTTGCCCTTGCGCTTTATTAATTGTCATTGCAAAACTGAGCTTATATAGGGATCTTCAACCTTTTCAATTGAAAAGGAAGATCTGTGGGAATTATAGGGATCCGTGGTATAATAACATTTTCACCTTTTCCTACGCCTGTCAAAATTGTAGCACCGATTATGTTCCGTCCAAGATGTGTCACACGCAGCCTTGTCCCGTTACATAACCGAGGAGAATCTAATTTCCCATTAGCATGACTGGGACGCCTAATTTTATTGAAGCTTATGTGAGGCCACACCTGACAACTCTAGAGAATTTAGAAACTCTACGGGATATGAAGTGCTCTGTTCTGTGTCCATAACTGTGTCTACTGACAAATACTCTGTTATTTCTCCCTACTTGCTTAATATATCTGAATTTATTTTGTTAACGCTCTCATTTTTGGTGCAAGAATCGCCCTTTCACATAACCATTTGTCTTCATGCATGTTGTTCGTTAAATCTGAATAAACGCTCGCAATTAATTCGTAATGACTCTGTTCTAAATTACAAAATCTCTCGTCAATTTAACGCAGCCTCAGCATCCGTTTCCAACCGCCCATCGCCAATTTTAATAGTGTGTCAGCATAGTTTCCAGCATTGATATCATTATACAAATGCACTCTATATTCGTAGTTAAACTGAATTTTGTCACCTTGTTCCATAAAATAGACGACTTGAGGCATGCTTTAATTTCATCTGCAGGTGTGCCCTTTTGAATGACAGGTAAAGTTTGTGAAAGTCACCAGCCAATAAAACCACCATTCCTCCCATTACATCGGTATTGCTGCGCAAATCCTGGAGCGTTCGATTTAATGCTTCTACAGCTTTTATGCGACATTGTACTTTCGTCCCACACTAAAAGTTTGCATTGTCGTAGCATTATACCTCAGCACTATTTTTGCTAAAGTTGCAGATCGGCGATTCTTCCTGGGCTAGATTTAGAGTTTTAAAACAGAATGTGCAGTGCGGCCCCGCTTAGCAGCGTGGCAGCTACCGGAAGGCTACGGCCACAGCATTTTTTATCTTTCCGTACTTGCGCTAATAATAAATTTAACAAAATGTCTTCCGTTCCTCAGGGGCATCTAAAAGAAAAGTGCACCATTTCCAATTCAATTTGTCCTAATACTTTGTCAAAACTCGTTTTTGTTCGGGAAGCAAGCGGGGTACAAATTCGGCTACTTGCTGCTGCAAAGCTGGTATATCGTAGTTTGTTTCACGTATAATTTCATCACTTAGTTCATTTTCAGTTGTTCGCTGAGGCTTATCATTCCAAAGTCGCTTAATTTTTGCCTACCATTGCCATTACTTTATCTTCAATTTTTCAAGTGCTTCATTATAAATGTGTTCATTGTATGTCATGTTCGCGTGTGTCTGCTGTAACCTTCATAAATATCTTCCGCCATGTACTCTATATTTGTCCCACATTATGTGCATTAGATAGCCCGCAAGATGATATGAGGTTGCATAAAGATCCCTAATTTTGGCTGGTGACTGGCACTGCACAGCTTCCTCCATGGTTTCATCCCAGTGATTATCGTTTTCTAAAAGATGAGAGCTTCACATGCTTCTCTATAAGTTGCGCATTCCTGACCGTTGACAGTTTTAAGGTCTTTATATCCTGTAGGACCCCGAACATGGTTCAGCAGCAATCGTAAACAGAAACATTCAAAATTAGTTACATGGACGGTATACACACGACCAAGGCATCTGATGACTTTACACCAGGCCAATGCAACAGGCGCGCCTTGAATACAGCGTTTCCTCCTTCCTAGATGTGTTCCTAGTATTATAGCGGGGACTTCAGAATATAACAACGTTTTACGCGTTCCTATCAGTTACAGACCATGCGCGTACGGTTGGGAGATTTTTCACTACATTTGTGAATAATAATAACTTATCGGTAACGCGTTTTCATCACACGCTTGAATATATCCTATAAGCTTAGAGCAGGCGGTCTCAAACTTATAGCCCCGACTACCCTAAAACATTTGCTAGAATTTAAACAATAGTTAGTTTAATTGTATCAATATTTATTTTAATAGATTATGGTTGACAAATGAGCACACAGCTCACCTTATGGTAAATGGATACTGTGGCCCATAGACATCTACATCTATTCTTCTCCAAATGTAGATGCGTTGTCACATCTGAGGACTAAGACGGAATTCCTCCTATCCGGTAAAAGCGTCACCGGTTCTCTACACTCACCATACGAAACACAGCAGCATTAAGCTGCTATTTTACACTGGTATTCTGTGAGAGCGCCATTGAGACTATGTCAAGCAAACGTGGTGTTGGTTAATAGCGCGTGCACAATAGATTATAGTAATACAA
>JAGSMP010002531.1:0-22046 GCA_029286625.1 Parnassius orleans
GTTACAGACCATGCGCGTACGGTTGGGAGATTTTTCACTACATTTGTGAATAATAATAACTTATCGGTAACGCGTTTTCATCACACGCTTGAATATATCCTATAAGCTTAGAGCAGGCGGTCTCAAACTTATAGCCCCGACTACCCTAAAACATTTGCTAGAATTTAAACAATAGTTAGTTTAATTGTATCAATATTTATTTTAATAGATTATGGTTGACAAATGAGCACACAGCTCACCTTATGGTAAATGGATACTGTGGCCCATAGACATCTACATCTATTCTTCTCCAAATGTAGATGCGTTGTCACATCTGAGGACTAAGACGGAATTCCTCCTATCCGGTAAAAGCGTCACCGGTTCTCGAAACTTACCATACGAAACACAGCAGCATTAAGCTGCTATTTTACACTGGTATTCTGTGAGAGCGCCATTGAGACTATGTCAAGCAAACGTGGTGTTGGTTAATAGCGCGTGCACAATAGATTATAGTAATACAACTGGCGTGCACCATCATGCGTGTAGCACCCTTGAGCCAGCAAGGCAGCCACCATAACGTTAATCTTATCACGAACCCCTACGATCAACTTTTTACCACAAAATAATTGCAGTTGTTGCTTGCCTTTTAAAATGAGTAAGCTCATTTCTTGGAGTTACCTAAGTCGTATCGGTCTGAAAAATGATGGTAAGCAATACCACAAAGAAGTCACGCGAGGAAGCCCTTACGGATTTGCGTACTCCGCTCCGAAGAACCCTGGCTTAGAACAAAGCCAACAATTAGACTGTATGAACATTAAACAAAGAAACTTGCTTATGATTGAAACTTCCAAATTAATTTATTTGCTGTTCACGATGTTTGATAGTGAAAATACTTATTTAATGTATTTAAGTAGAATAGTAATTAATAATTTAACCGTTTTTCTTTTCAAGATTTTTTGTCTGTAATTTGCACCTAACAACATCTTTATTTATTCCATCTTTCTCAGGGTTTACTGGTAAAGAATGCCATAGGGTAGGGCATTAAGTCCACTTTGTAACACCTAGTTAAAGGTGTGTTGCAATAAAGGCTAAATATTTTTAATTAAATAACCGGCCAAGTGCGAGTCGGACTCGCGCATGAAGGGTTCCGTACCATCGTAATACAAGTTTCTAGTAGGGGCCTTTAAATTTTTAATATATTTAAATTTTTATTATTTGTTGTTATAGCGGTAACAGAAATACACATTTGGAAACATTTCAAATGTCTTCCTATTACGGATCATGAGATACTGCCCGTTGACAGACAGACGAATGGACGGACGGACAGCGGAGGCTTAGTAATAGTACGGAACCTAAAATGAATTCATATCATTTTCATAAACAATAAATGTTTTTTGGCATTATCGGATAAATTGGACGATTCGAAGCAGCACAGTCGCACAGTCACACAGTCGCACAATACCAGCACTATGTAAAGCACAACAACATAACGCTGCTGTGTTCTACATAGTGACTGTAGAGAACCGGAGAACCTTCTTACTGTTAACGAGGCACTCCATCTTAGTCCTCAGGAGACCCACGATCATAAGATAATCTATAACTAAATCAAACACTATGGGTGTTGAATATTGATAAGAGTTGACCTAATGGTGATTGATTCCGGAGAAACAATCTTATTGTACCCTAGACCGTTGCCGACAGGATCTTCATTCCTCCTGTTAGATGAAAATCCTAAAGATGTGAATGCCGGTTTGACTATTTAGCATTATCATCATTTTTATCGAGTATTCAAATGTTTTCTGGCCTGATAATGATGACAAACTTATCAAAATATGAAAATGAAAACGTTTTTGTCACATGAGTACTGTTTGCATCGATATCAACTTAGTTCGGTTTTCCTCTTGTCTCGGAAATGCGCGATAGTGGTGTGAAGTAGTGCGAAGAATTAACGCAACTGTCTGCTTATCTACAAACTTGAATATAGCGTAATGATATACTTGCTAATTTACGTTCCATTTCTGAGCGCAGACTGAGTTTCTGAGTAACAAGATTGTTATTGTTTATAGTACTATACATAATATGTATTACACGCCATTTTGCAAAATGGTTCTGAACTGTTCATGATTTATTAAACGATACAACCAGAGATACCTCATCCAGTTCAACTATGTTTTGTTATTCGTCGAGGATCCTGTATATGAATCAGGTTATTCTTAAGGACGTACCAGACTTCGCAAGACGTGCGACTGGAACGCATTATCTTATTTTTTAGAAATAGATCACACTTGAGTATAAGAAAACATGGCCTATATATAAATTAGCCTAAGCTATAGTGCGCTAGTGCTTGAAATGTTTTTTCTTTTAAATGAGTTTTAAAATTTTGATAATCAAGCTGCCATTCTGGCTGTCGACCGCGGCGATTATTTCCGAATAATGCAAGTAACAGTGCTGTTACTTATTTTCTACAAACTAGTGTAGAACTGTAACTATAATCCAATGGTACAATAATCCAATAGTGTCACTTGGGTAGTGTAGTTATTTATTCGTTTAGATCCCCGTGATGTCGGAACATCGACACATAGTATAACACAGCTAGACCCTAAAAACAATACCCGGATTTGTACCTATAGTAGTTACCCTGACTACTTCGCCAATCTCACTAAACCAGCTTAACATACATATTAACATACATATATATTAATTTTGTGACCGCTTTCGTTAAGAGAGAGAGAGATAGAAAGAAAGGAGAAAGAGAGAGACAGAGAGAGAGAGCTGTTACATCCGTTAGTCCATATTTATGATACAAATTGATTGCAACTTTCTGTTCTACATTATGATGACGTTAATGGATAGGTCTTGATTATGTCAAAATAACATAAAATGTAATTTAATAAACCATTGTTTCACTAATATCTTAACTAAGTAAACTAACCTAACCATAATCTCTATTAGTGTTCTTTTAGTTGTTTAAGATGAAATAAATTGACTGATGTACAATGAAAAAGATATAAGAACACGAGACTCAAATTTCAAAAGCGTATTCGTAGTATATAATGGCCTCCTGACTGAATTTCACGGCAGCCAGTCTCAATGGAGACTAGCCATCTCCGCAGGACAGGATTACAGTGCCAAGTGTATGCGCAAGCACAGGTGTACTTTCAATTCCCACCATGGGACGGTAATCCGACACAACCGGAGAGAGATCAGGCGCAGGACGAACGGCGTGAACGTGCTTTCCGAGGTACGGGCGTGCAACACCGTAGTTGCGGGCTGCTACTGCTAGACCAACGGGGCAGTCAAAAACTGAACTGACTGAAAAGTTCAGTAAATATTATGTCAAATGAATTTGCAGTACATTTTGTTGGCAACAATATTATGATTACATTCGATACGTTCGAATTCGATACGTATGTGTGATTGCACCTTTATTTTCTGTAACTTGCATGGCTAGACTGCATCGTGCGTCAAACTGGTTTGATTCCTTTTTTTTGTTTGGCCTTAGATGAACGGCTTGTTGTGGTTGGGTCTTTTAGTTGTTTCTTTTGTGCTCCTTTATAGGGAACTATAACGATGCACGCCTGTGTTAGTTTCTTTATCTGATAGCTTTGATATGTCGTACTGAATTTATGAGTATCTCTCGTGGTTTAATCTGCATATCTTTATCTTGAATATCTTGTGCATTTGATGTTTTAAAGTAATTGGATAAACAAGTGAAGTTAAAAAAATATATATGTAATTTATTTTAATATTCGACGTTTCTTCATATTCTTAAATTTTCATCCGATTCTGAGCTATGTTTAAAATTTAATCGGGAAGTTAGTTTAAAATGAATTATTAAATGCAACCTGAACATTACGAGTACACGAAAGCGAGTTAATAAAACGTGGTAAAATAGTTAAGATTGTTTCAATATCTTTTTATAAGTTAAAATTAAAGTTACATCCTATATACGTCCACTGCAGGGCACAGCCTCCTCTCATTTATGAGAGGGTTATCTTTCTTAGTTGCTTAGATATCTCCAGGAAAATCGTCTAAAAATGTTAGAATTGTTTGTTTGTTGACTATAGACATAGATGAATGATGATGAGAGCCAAGCTGCAACTTTATATAGTTGCTGTATATATACATATAGTATCGGCTCAACCAGGCACAATCCCGCCCTCATAGAAAACAAGCGTAAAAGAGGCGCTTAATACTGCTGTGTTTCGTATGGTGAGTGTAGAGAACCGGAATTTTATTTTTGACGGACAAACTCAATAACTGATTTTTTCAGCCCGACTCGGGATTTGAACCCGTGACCTCATGATCAGCAGTCGCGTGTACAACTACTAGACCAACGAGGCAGTCGATTTATATTGTGCAATGCGCAATCGTTATATCAAAGATAGACTCAAATTTGCGCCATTCTTCTATAATACATCACTGTGATACTGATATTATCGTAACGTTGTACATTTCAGATTACATAATCTGAAGATGTAATCATCGTTTTTTCATAATGATAATGCAGTTTATCTGTTATCTATCACGAAGTTTATAGAAAAATAATAATAAATAAGGATAAAGAGAAGGAAGTTAAGTAGGAGCTTGACAGTGTACCTTGCCCGCACCTGCCCAGATTAGATCTGACAGGCAGAAATATGACCGTATAAAAGTTACACTGTTGAAGAAAAAGCTCGGGGGATATTTTTCATTTTATCGCGTTAAAATTGCTTCGGACAAGTGAAGTGACGCTGAAATGAAGTTCAAAATTTTTTTAATTTCCTTTTTCTGAATTATCTTTCCCAGCAGCGTTATTTTTGCAGAGTTTGCTTTGCCTATTTTACTGGCATTTTAAGCCTCCTTCAAAAAGAGGAAGAAAATGAAACTTCGACTGTAGTATTTTTCTTTCTTTTTTTGTATGTATGTTGTGATGTCTCCGTCAATTGTGAAGACGGAGACATCACAACTCTAAAGAACTTAAACATCACGGATTGATCATGAGTTGTGATGATCGGGTGAGAATGCTAGATCGTAGTCATGCAATTATTGTATTGTCATCGGTTCTTAATGCGTCTGCGAAATTTCAAATCAATCACACTTCTAGAAGTTGGTGAAAATTGAATTACAAAATTTTATTACATTAATACACACATACATAATCCCACACTAAAACACTCTCGGAAATGAGAGGAGGCCTATGTCCAGCAGTGGGACGTATATAGTCTGTAACTTCTACTTTTACATACAGGTCAAGCTAATATAAAGCGTGTTAAAGTTAAGTTAAGTTACAGCCTATATAAGTACCACTGCTGGCACAGGCCTCCTCTCACTCTGAGAGGGTTTTAGGACAAGGAAATGTCCGCCGCGCTGCACCAATGCGTGTTGGTGGACTTCACATACTCGTATCTTCGAAATTTTTTTCTAATTTCTCAGACATGCAGGTTTCCTCACGATGTGACGATGTCATCAAGATACAAGGATGAACTAATAAAATTGTTGTATTGTCATTGGTCTTTGATACGAGTGCAAATCAAGTCAATCGGCCGTCTACAAGTTGGTGAAAATTACATTAAAATATTCCGAAGAAACATGCGAAGTTAATAAAAGCGTGTTAAAAGTGGCAAGTGAGATGAAGTTTTAATGAAACCATTGAGACCACTCAAAGGGTAAAAATTAACTTTTAATCCAAAGTAAAAGCTGAACTCAAGGAACAAAAATAAAATAATTTCTCATTCTGAAGTCGTGGCTTTAATTATTCTATACACTATATATTTTGAGTCTCATACGCATTAAATAGTTCATCCCTATTTGCCAACCTTAGGGTACATTTGTTTTCCAATTTATATATAACCACCCTATTCTATTCAATAAAAAAAAATCATTAAAATCGGTTCATTATTGACGAAGATATCGCGTAACGTACATATCAAAAACATACAGTCGAATTGTAAACTTCCTTTTTTATATAGGCTGAAAACTGTAAAATTACGCGACTAGTGTAACGTATCATTACATTTTGTAAATAAATATGACTAATTTTTATTTACCGTTACCATCACAGCCTATTAAAGTCCACTGCTGAACATAGGCCTATATTTCATGGGTTTTAATTTTTTGCGCGAAGTCTAATTCTTTTTTAAAATAAATGTAGCCTACGTTACTCCTTATAATATCAGCTATCTGCCAGTGAAAGTCCTGTCAAAATCGGTCTAGCCGTGTCGGAGATTAGCCGGAACTAACAGAACATGAGTAAAGAAACCGTACCGTACAGACATAGAGACTGGCAAACAAAATGTTATAAATTATTTTTGTTATAAGTATCGTATATATATACTTACATCTAGTTAAAAGCTGTTATTTTGACATTAAAACAGACACTTCAATTTTATTTATTTGTATAGATTTTTTACGAAAAGGATCAATATTCGACGCTAATTCTATTTCTAATCGATTTCTAACTAAATATTTACTGTATAGTGGCGGTGTAAGAATATCCACTACCCCATATCGTTCGGAAGGTGCAGTAAGAGGCGACAGAGGAAAAATGGAACAGGAAATTCGCAGCATCTTCCTGATAACAACTAAAAATATTAAAAACTGCGGTTGCCAACCCGCTTGCCAAGCGTAGCAACTATGGCAAAATCCACATGAGGCAATCTACGAGGGAGGCCTGTGTTCAACGGTGGACTTTTATAGGCTGTAATAGAATTGAATGAGTTTATATTTTATAAAAATTCCATCCCAAGCGGTGAAAACAGAGAATGAAGAATGAAGATTACTTTGAGTGTGTGTATTCCTTAGATCACTAAAATTCTTAGGTCAGTAAATAGTGAAAACCTACTACAAAACTAAAAAAATTAAGTACCGTGAAACCTGGCAACTTTGCCATTTTGGAAGGACATCAATTTTCCAACAAAAATATACTGTGAGACTGGGCGTCAATGTTAAATGTGACATTATATTCTTCATAGATTTGGTATTTATAGTGATTTAAACAAATACTAACATTAAATAGACAAAATACTCAAAAATAGAAAATGGCAAAGTTAACCTCACTTTGTGGCAACTTTGCCATCAGGGTTTATAATGAAAATGATTTGACTTCAAGGTTGAAGGTAAGTTTACCTCATAATATAATACACAACACCCAGAATTAAGATTTGCTTCTTTAATTGTGTTGCAAATAGCAAAGTTGCGCTTGTGCAAAATTGCCCTCCCATTTTCAATTTTTCATACAAACTTGAAAATATGTGTCAGGGTTGTCAAAAATCCTTGATTACATATTTAACTTAATTTTTGTATTTAAATCTTGTCACATTAATTTCTTAAGAAAAAATCAAAAATATATCAAATAAAAATACTCTCGTTTAAAATTAAAAATAAAACTGGTGCAATAATAAGCTTAAATCAATTATAATAAAAAAGAAGCTTGTTATAATCATTTTTAACAAGTATTCGTTTTTTTATTAGTTATCATCACCATTATATTACGAGCCGTAATAAAATGATGTCAGGTCATAATTATTGTAATCAATCTAAATATTGTTTTCCACAATAGCAAAACATTAATAATCATTAAAAATGACAATTAATGTTTTGCTTAATATCAATACACTAAGTTGAAATTATGAAAAATACTGAGTAGTAATAATATTATTAATGCCCGACAACGCAGTAAAAATAATATAGATTTCTCTATTCTTTTCCTTCACTTTTAATAAAGATGAATTGATTGACGACTCATTTGGTAAAATCGGTCTAATGGGCTGCTACGGTGAAACATCGATACAAACATAGAATGTCAAGTGCAGAACAGTTTGTTTAAATAGTTGTAATCGGTTAAAAATATAGGTTGAAAGTGACAACCCTTGGTTGTAACAAAACATGGCAAAGTAACCGTCACATCATGGCATCACTAGTATGGTAACTTTGCAAGTTAGTTTTATAGATAAATGTTAAGACCAACTAGTTAAAACCGATATATTACATTTGACCATTAACCATTAATATTACGTTACTACAAAGATATAGATACTTACATTTAGTATTTCATACAAAAAATACTAAAGTTTTGGAGCACTGAACAAAGAGGTTATTTCGTCGGCACAATTCCGCGTTAAAATAAAATACCAAAATTAACTCTCGTGTTGCCATATCGAAAGCAATGCTGTCAATTAGTTATTGTATATTCATCCAAAACATGGAATATCTCGAAAACGTTACTTTGTCCGTGTTTATTGTACACCACTGATGGCAAAGTTACCTTCCATTGGTAAAGTTGCCAGACTTGACTGTACCTAAATTCCATATCCTGAAATCGGTTTTTTTTAAAAGCTATAATGTAGATTTTTTAGTTTTGAAGTTGGTTTTAACTTTTTAAAACAGTTTAATTATATTATGTTATGTTTTCATCGCGTCACTATAATATAGAACATTTTTTAAATATAAAACGTTACCCCCACACCACTAACATTTTCTCCTGTATCGTGAAGGCTATTAGTACATAAATTTCACAAGGACAAACGTCTATGACCCGGAACAATTATTTGTAGGCCATACAAATACTTGTTCCGTGCGAAATAAAACCGCGGCCAAAAACCTTACCGGATGGATTTTATAGGACAAAATAGTCGTCAAAAGGGCAGAACAACGTCTACCTGGCAAACTACTACTAAAACTTTACTAAAGTATATCTAGCCCAAGCCCACATAAATACATAATATTATTTATTCATTCATTCATTCATTACAGCCCTTCACAGGTCAACTGCTGAACATAAGGCTCCCCAAGGAACGCTAAAAAGTACGGTCCTGAGCCACCTTCATCCATCGACTGCCTGCATGTCTTACCAGGTCGTCACTCCATTTAGTGGTTGGCCGCTTGGCCTACACTTCGCCTACCGGTACAAGGCTGCTGCTCGAGAATTTTTCTTTTCTATCGGTTGTCGGTTCTTCGAGCTATATGGCCGGCCCATTTTCAATTCAGCTAACTAATCCGGGCTATGTTGGTTACTCTGGTTCTACTGTGGATATCCTCATTTTAAGTCTATCACGCAGAGAGACCCTGAGCATAGTCCGCTCCATAGCTCGCTGAGCGACCTTGAGCTTCCTCATACGGCCAGCAATTAGGACCATTATTATATATTATACTATCTTTATATATGATAAATTTCCCAAAACGAGCATTGAGTACGCGGTAAATGCTTCTAGCAATAATAAATTAAGGTCTTAAAATGAAATTTCACAGAAATTTGACCATAAATGCGAATAAAGCATTTTCATAACTTGAAATGAACTGGCGGTGTTGCTGTGAGGCTTCCGATCTCTGCTCTATAAAAGCCTGGCGTCGAGTGTCTGTCTGTCCGCGGGCAATCTTGCTAATTACAGCCGCTCGGCAGACGCGCATTGTACCTCATCTCTTGTACATTCGGCTGCTGGAGAAATGGTGCATATATCCTTATTCCAAGACTTTAGATATTTTTTGTTAACCGAATTCAAAAGGCGGCTTTCAGTGTGCAAAAGTGGTGCAAGGCGGTTGTTTTGAGCGACTGCATTAAAATAATTGAATAAAATTTAAAATTTTCGGAAACAAGAAGCCCTACACATTATAACTTAAAGATTAGTTGCTAAATTGGAAGAGAAATCTCCTGAGCCAGTAGAAATATTCAAAACTAACATGAACAAAATCATGAAAGACATTTTAGGCAGGTTTAAAGAACTCCAGTTCTTTACTGTTCAATCAATGTACCGTGATTGTATGGTTACCATGATGGTGTGCAGGGATATTGATGAAGTTTCCACATCTATTTTGATGTTATTTAAACATGGCTAGGGAAGAGGAGAAGTTCTAATTGTACACTATAAGTATTATCTAATATATAAAAAATTATGTTTGCTTGTTCGTATTTTATGCGCCGCCATACCGTTCATCAGATTGTGGTAAAACTTTGTCAACTTATTGCGTGAACATGCGTGAAGGTTATAGGCATAGTACGTTAGTTTTTTTTAAATTATTAGTATGATATTTCTACAATTATTTCTTCTGCTGCAGCAACGCGCCGTGTACCAACTAGTTACTTATAATATTCTAATTTTTCAATACCAGCGCCTAACATTCATTCTTGTTTATTTATGTAATGTAATTATGGAATTTTGCCATAGGGTAACGCGGATAATATTGAAACCATAGAATACTATAATGTATTATAGTATTCTATGATTGAAACTCATATTTGTGTTGCAAAAACGGCCGTACGTGCGATTTGTAACTCAAATTGTAAAAGTCCCGCATTGAAAAATTTAAGAAATAAACGTATTAACTTTGGCATAGCAGTATATTTATGAAAATATAATGTATGTACATAAAACAACTTTAAACACTAGAAACAAACATAAGCTTGTAATGCCAGTAACTATACTCTACTAATTAATTAGTATTTCTATATTAATTGGTTGGGACCCGTAGGTAATCCAAAATCTCCCGTGCGAAGCCGGGAGGATCATAGTCTCTATCTTTTTTATAGGAGAGGGCAAACTAGAATACGGCTCACCTGATGGTAGTAATTACCGCCACCCATGAACAACTGCAACACCAGGGGAATTGCAGATGCGTTGCCGGCCTTTTAAAAAAGAGTAAGCTCTTTTCTTAAGTCGTATCGGTCCGGAAAAATCTCTGGTGGTAGTCGATTCCATAAAGAAGTTGTGCGAGGAAGAAAAGTTCTTCTAAATCGCACAGTGGTGTACCGCCAATTATCCAGATGGTATGGATGGTTTCGCGAGTTTTGCCGCGATTTGCGATGGTGAAATTGTGCGGCTGGTATTAGTCCGAACAATTCCTCAGAGCACTCCCCGTGGTAAATGCGATAAAATACGCAAAGAGATGCAACATCTCTTCGCAGTGCCAGTGAGTCAAGCTGATCGGAAGAGTTCCGTCGCCGACGATTCGAATAGCTCTGCGCTGGATGCGATCAAGTGGAAGGAGCTGGCACTGGGAAGCCCCAGCCCAGAGATGGGAACAGTATTCCATGTGCGGCCGAATCTGCGCCTTGTAAAGTTGCAGGCGGTGTGCCGGCATGAAATACTGTCCCGCTCTGCTGAGCACGCCAAGCTTTTAGAGTCAATTTGGCCTTCTCTTCCAAGTGACCACGAAACTGCGTCACTCGATATATCGACGCCGAGGATTCCGATACTGGCTGAGGCAACAAGGGAGTGCCTTGAAACTGAGGAGATACGACGAAGGGGTTCTTTATTAAACGCGCAAACTTGTGTCTTCGGGGATTGAACTGAATTAGATTTAGTCGTCTTCAGTCCGAGACTTTGTCCAACAAAGTCTCGACTTCAGAAAGTTTGTTTCGGTACTCAGCGACGTTTTCCCGAGAAATATTGGCACGGCCGGTGTATAAATCATCACCAGTGCTATTGTCTGCATAGCAATGAATGTTAACGGTTTGCAATATATCATTGATATGCAGAAGAAACAGCGATGGTGATAGCACGCAGCCTTGTGGAACACCAGCGTTAATGGGCTTGTAATCGGAGCATACACCGTCTACTACGACCTTGATGCTCCGCTCTGCAAGAAAACTGGTGATCCAATTGCACAATTTCTCGGGGAGCCCATAGGAAGGGCTTCGAAAGAAGCGCTTTGTGCCAAATCCGATCGAAGGCCTCCGCTACGTCCAAACTAACGGCCAACGCCTCCGCCCATCTATGATAGCACTCTTGCTTATGGCTTCATGCAATTTGCAGGAGCGACCAAACCATGGCTGGGTTCTGCCTCAGATAGGTACCACATATGATAGAATAAATAGTTCCATTCCTATAGCACCACATCAGCGACAGAATCAGCAACAACGCTGGGATCATCCGGCGAGAAGCAAACCCGTCTCCAAGGGTAGTCAGACCATATGCCAAGGCAAAGTCATAAACAGATCTACCCGCATGATCCGTTAAACGAGAACCAAGCCATTCAGCGTGGTGGGCGTTAAAATCACCAAGCATCACGATCTCTGCGGATGGGACTTGTTATAGCACGAAATCTGCAGCCATTTGGATGTGGTCGATGAGTCGGTCTGTGTCGACATTACCGCTATGGGACCTATAAGCACATAGACGCGGGGATGGTCGTCGCTGTCTACGCGTAGCCATAAGATGGACAGGTCCGTACCTTCAAAACTGCCGAGCGTCGAAAACAGATGTCCTCTGACGTACACGCAAACTCCAGCCCGGAGCACAAAGGTATTCTAATTTGTACCCCGGTAGGAGAGATACAAAGTATCAGCCGGAGGACACCTGTGTCTCGGTTAGAAAGAGCAAGGCCGGCTTCGCCGATTCCAGATGGTAGCGGACGGCGTTAGGTTTGAATGATGTCCTGATATTGCAGAAATTCACGGATAGCGTGGCAGGGGGTGCCTTTGACCTATTGCTCCGTTTGCCCCGAGCAGGTTTAGTCTCGAGCGGAAAACCGCCCCCAGAATACGCGGGGCAGCCTGAGCACCCACGTTCAGGAAGAGTAGGGTAGCTTGGGCGTGGATGCTCAGCGAGGGATACTCCGTCACCGGGGTGCTGGTACCCTCCTGGGGTAGTGTTTTATTTAACTCAGCTACCATGTTGAGGGAGGGCGGGGTGGGCCTCCGGCCACCTGTTTTACTTCACGCTGGTCTTCTGTGGTCGTGGTACCACCCCGGTTCCAGCCGGCCCATAAGTGCAACAGCAAAGGCTGCCGCGTGGCTCTACCACTGTTAAATCTATCTATACAAATAAATACAATTGAAGTGTATGTTTGTAATATCAAAATTACAGCTTTTAGTAAATGCATATGAAAGTATATACGGTACTTATAACAAAAAAATACAATTTTTAAATTTTTGTCTGTCTGTCTGTTTGTTCCGGCTAATCTCCGAAACAGCTGGACCAATTTTGACGGACTGTCACCGACAGATAGCTGATGCAACAAAAAATAAGGAGTAACTTAGGCTACTTTTATTTTAGAAAAGAATTAGGCTTTTTTAAACTAAAACCCCAAATAACACGCGAGCGAAGTCGCGGGGAACAGCTAGTAAAATATAAAAGTCAATTGCTTGCCGTTAGTCTCGCTAAAATGATGAATTTTTTGTGCGTTTGAGTGGGTCTCTGGATGATTTAGATTCACAATTGGACCCGGTAGGTGGCGCTGTTATCGAAATCCAGAAATCACCCGTGCGAAGCCAGGGCTGTTCGCTAGTATTGAATAAAACCATTATATTCTACTCTATAGACATATCCCTTTTTATTATATAGGTAGTATTAGTTATTACTCTTCAGGAGTGAGACTCCTGCATTTTGATTCTTAATCGAAGATATTATATATAGATGTCTATGGGCCAGAGCATTCACTTACTATCAAGTGGACTGTTTGCTCGTTTGTCACCCATATTCTATAAACATAAAACACGGTCTTTATTTAACGTATATTATATCTGTGTCCAATAAATTTTAAAAGATTTCTCATTACTCAAGGAGCTTTGCTATTTAAACTATTCGAGGTCGCTCGTGCCGTTGCGACGGACAAAGGGATTACCTTAAAGCAATTATGCTTTACCGCGCCTCACATAGGGTTACCAGATGAAAAATTTAAAAGTCCTGACAAATAACCTGATTTCCATAGAAAACTACGGATATTTTGTTGCAAACGTAATTATTGTATTATTATATACATTACATTTTATGTAATAACAAACGTGGAAAAAAAACTTATTTATTATTGGTTTTGTGCACTCGCAATCTATGTCGCAAAATTCCAATCCTACCACGCAAATACCTACTGTTTTTTATTAAAAAATCGAAAAAGCCTGACATTTCCAAAATTCGACGGCAATTCTGACAAGAGCCCAAAAGTCTGAAAAAAAAGACAAATTCTGACTTATAGTATCTCTAGCCTCACATCCAGGTCGCATCACGTTTCGAACAAGTAAGAACATGACATCTGTTTTATGACCTAATTAACTAAAAGAGTTCAAGGCATAAAACAATTTTTATAGTCTTCATAAGTCGCAACGGTTGGTAGCACTGGGTCTTTTTCGCAATTTTTGTCTAGAGTGCCGCGTGGGACCGCAGCATGATAGACTCCGTTATGCCTGCTTTCCCCTAATTTCCTAAAGTACCTAATTAAAATCCATATCTATATCTATACATGACGGGAAAACTTTTAGGCATATTGCGCGCACGGAGGAGTGTGTGATTTGGCATAGTTAAAGTTTATATGGAGAAGGAGTGCAGAAAGCTATATCAAATACTTAATAGTCTGCGAGCAAACAGTCACACAGGTAGAGATTGCCGCCAAAGTATTTTAAAATGTTGCTAACAAATAGTTACTGACAAACACTCTAATGATTATATTAGTAGTATAGTTGTAGCACGAATGGGTCGGCTCGACCGGGGAAGGACCACGCTCTCACAGAATACCAGCGTAAAATAGCAGCTTAACACTGCTGTGTTTCGTATGGTGAGTGTAGAGAACCGGAGACCCTTTTCACTGGAAGAGAGGCATTCTATCTTAGCCCTCACTGGTGACAACGCATCTGCATTTTGAGTCTTTATTGAGGATAGATGTAGTTGTCTATGGGTCACAGCAACCACTTCCCATCAGGTGGATTGTGTGCTCGTTTGTCACCCTATCCTATAAAAAAAAAGCTAGAGCTGCCGTAGCCTTTCGTCCCAATCGGCCCATCTCCTGTTTCTTTTCCATCTGTCGCCTCTTATAACACCCATGGGACGATATGGGGTAGTGAATGTTCATACATCGTTACGTCGACTACAAGATTATGTCGGTACCAGCTTAATAAGCAAATCCTGTTATCCATGTTGATCCACACAAGTACCAAGGAAATGAGTTTATTGCAATTTTAATTGCTTACCTACCAACACCAGGGAACCTTTATTAACGGAGATTTTAAATGTATTTTTTCATCTAGCGTTTGGCCGCTCTACACTTCGCCTACCGGTACGAGGCTGCCGCTCGAGAACCTCTCTTCCCCATCATTTGTCGGTTCTTCGAGCTATATGCCTGGCTCGTTGTCACTTCAGCTTACTAATTCGTTGGGCTATGTCGGTTATTCCGGTTCTACTACAGATATTCTCATTACGAAGTCTATTAAAAAGAAACTTCGAAATACGGCCAGCAGTAAGGACAACATCTAAACGTATTCACTGTTATACCTTTATAGCCTATTAAAGTCCACTGCTGAATAAGGAGTAACTGAATAGGCCTCCCCATAGATTTCCTCATAGGTGGATTATTTGTCATAGTTGTCACACGTGGCAAGCGGGTTGGCAACTGCATTTTTTTAGTCGTTATTAGGAAGACGCTGCAGCTCATTTCCTGATTTGTTTCCCTCTGTCGCCTCTTACTACACCCACGGGATGTTAAGGGGTAATAGATCTTTACAAGTTGCCCACAGTAACTTAACAATGCTTTTAAAAAGTGGAAAAGAAATATAAATAAATTCAGTATTTTCAGTTAATAATTGAAGACACGTACAAGCCAGCTTATTAGTTGTTTATTTTTGGAAATTAATTTACGTACGTACGTACGGTACCTACGTATTCACAATCAAAGCTATCTTCGCAAATATTTGCGCAAAGTATCGTACCAAATAAATTAAGTAATTTCTCTCAAAACAACGCAAATGATCGCCCCTTTTTGATCGCCCGATATAAATCATGTGCTCAAAGACGCGAATGTCGTAATGGCGCCCTCTCGTACGTAATTACTCCTTAGCCCTCTTCGACTTGAAATAATTACGAGGCAGTTGACTTTTCTTGTTGAATATAAATAAATGTGTCTTTCTTTGTAGCGCCGTCACCGCCTGACTTGTTACTAACAACATAATCAGCTTTTGTTAGTAGTTGAATGTTGAGCTGCTTTTACTTGACTAAAATACGAATATTTTTTTAAATCATTAGGTGGCAGGAATCCTTTTTTGTCTTGGAGTCTGTGTGGATAAGTACTTATTGATGCCGCCAAAAACTAGTAATGTCTGGTCTGAAGAGTATAGAGAGCCTACTGGCTTTATTTTCTATGTAACTGAAATGACACCCGAACTTACGGTTCACCTGATGGTACCTCAGTCACCTCTGAAGACTAAGATGGAAGGTGCAATGGGCACAGCCTGTAATATTACTAATATAGTTAATATAATATATATTAATCACCTTATCTGCTGAACATAGGCCTCCCCAAGGAATTTCTGATAAGGGGAATAATTGCCACGCTTGGCAGGCGGGTTGGTACCCGCCGTTTTTTTCTAGCTGGTATTGGGAAGACACTACTGTCCATCACTCAATTTATTTCGACCTGTCGCCTCTTTCGACTCCTACGGAACGATATGGGGTAGTGAATCTTTACACAAGTTACACACAACTTAACACTGCTTTAAAAAAGTGGAAAACAAATACCTGTAAAATAAATTCAGTATTTTCAGTTAAAAATTGAAGGCACGTACAAAACAGCTTATTGGTTGGTTTGTTTTTAAAACTCTTTATTTGACAAAGTACAGCCTGTGTCATTGTTTACCTGACGTGTTTCGGATTAATTGAAAACCGGCATTGTCGCCGAGTTTTGTTTAGAACCGTGAAAATTTGCTATATTTTTTTTATAGAATAAGGGTGACAAGCGAGTACACAGTCCACCTGATGGTAAGTGGATGCTGTGGCCCATAGACATCTTCTACATTTATCCTCTATTAAGAATCAAAATGCAGATGCGTTGTTACCCCTGAAGACTAAGATGAAATGTCTCGTTTCCAGTAAAAAGGGTCTCCGGTTCTATACACTCAGCATGCTATTTCAAGCTGGTATTATGTGAGAGCGTTGTCCTACCCCGGTCGAGCGAACCCATTCGTGCTTCAATATAGCTGCAGTGTGGCTCTACCATGTATAAAAAAATTAAACCACGTTTTAAATGCCAACACTTGTTATTTAAAAAACAATGCAATTATAGAAATATACTTTGTAAAGTCAGTCATAGTTAAAACTTTAGGTTTGCATAAAGCTCTTATGAACGACTAAATCTACACTTTCCCAAAACCTAGACCTGAGAAAAGAACTGGCAAGAAACTCTAGGGTCTTTTCTAATTGCAAAAGAAAGTGTTTTAGGGCAGAAAGTGCCCACTGTGCTGCCCCAATGCGTGTTGGCCGACTTCACGTCTTTGATATTTATTTAATTTTGAAATTAAATTACAAACATTAAATTACACTCAGAAATGAGAAGGTCTCTGCTCAGGAGTCGAATGTATATAGGATATTACTTTGTTTTAATCTACTAATAATAAAAAACAATGTCAATCTTCTATTAATATTCTTTTTAATGTTAGTTTTAACACTATATCAGTATTTTTTATACAATAAGGGTGACAAACAGATAAGCACACAGTCCACCTGATGGTAAGTGGATGTTGTGACCTATTCTATCCTCAATTAAGAATCGAAGTGCAGATTGCGTGTGTTGTCACCCCTTAGGACTAAGATGGAATACCTCGTTTCCAGTAAGAACTGTCTCCGGTTCTCTACGCTCATCATACGAAACATACGAGTAGCAGCATTAAGCTGCTATTGTATTTGTATGGCCTGCAAGTTATTGTTCCGGGTCTGGATGTTTGCCTTTGTGCAATTTATATATTATGTAAAACTGCATCCACGATACAGGAAAAATCCTAGTGTGGGGTAACGTAAATTAAAAAAGATTAAAAATAAGATTGTTGCACTATATCTTTATTGCAAAATTGAATACATAAAGAATTTCTAATTTTAGCCAAACTACATATATTAAGGACCCTCTAGCGTATCTCATCGATCCTTCCTGTTTTTATTAAATTAATTTATATTTTTTCGTAAAGGACGTGATGAATGATGATGTGGACAAACATCACAGCTCTGCATTTCAATGGAGCAGAATTATCATTAAGTTAATAAAACAAAAATGTTCCCGACTGTCCACTCGGCCCGCTCGCCTCCACAGGGTATAACGATTGATTTACGAATGACCACAGACTCATCAATCATCGGGAGTAGTCTGTGACGCTACAAATGTACAATCGGTAATTATATTTTTATTATTTATTGTTCGTTTGGAAATACAAAAATACGTTTTTTTTGTTTTGTTCTTTTTTTTGACATCTATTACTTTTATTAACGGATTCAACTCGGCTGGGCAGCGTTCGGGAAATATGACACATCTTCTCGTCAGGTATACCTCAAAACTTGAAGACGAGAGTGTACAACCAGTGCGTGTTGCCAGTGATGACTTATGGATCTGAGACGTGGTCCTTCACTGCTGGCCGTATGAGGAAGCTCAAGATCGCTCAGCGAGCTATGGAGAGGTGATAAACTTAGAAATGAGGATATCCGCAGTAGAAACAGAGTAACCGACATAACCAAACGGATTAGTAGAACCGACAACCAATGGGGAAAAAAGGTTCTCGAGTGGCAGCGTCGTGTCGTATCGGTAAGCGAAGTGTAGGGCGACCCCAATAGATGGAGTGATGACCTGGTAAGACATATAGAAATCGATGTATGCAGGTGGCTCAGGACCGTGCTTTGTGTCATTCTTGGACGAGGCCTATGTTCAGCAGTGGACTTGTGATGGGCTGTAATGATGATGATGATAAGTTTAATTTGTTTAATGTTCATACATATTGTTTAAGTGAGAATAAATAAATAAATACATTTGAAAGTTACAAGCATGCATGTTTGTATGTATAATCTGTGGTTCATTATGAGAACTTGTAAACCTTTTAAAAATATAAGCAGTCTTAGGTCTATCTACTATGCATATTGTTGCAGTATTCTTGAATATGGTAGCTCCATATGGTCACCACAATATGCTTTATATATCAACACATTAGAAAGAATACAAAAACTCTTCATAAAGCACCTCAATTACAAAACAGGCTTGCGTCGTAGTCGTACTTATAATGAGGATTGCCTTAAATACGGTCTCTTCTCACTGGAATCTAGACGAGAATTACTTGATATGTGTTTTTTGCATGATATCCTTCACAGTAACATTAACAGCCCTAATCTTCTCGCTAGTATACGGTTCTGCACACTCCTAAGTACCGTACCAGAAAGATCCCACTTTTCAATGTACCTAAACATCGTACCAAGTACGGTATGAACGCTGTCATTACTCGTCTACCCAAAATTTATAATAGTAAATTTAGTAATGTTGATATTTTAAATTTTTCTAAGTCTAACTTTAAACGCCAACTTATCTCGAAGCTATCTGAAACTAAGAAGCCGTAACCGTCATATAACGTATATCTACTATAAGTATATCAACTCCATCTGTATTATCGCAATTCTGTATAAGTATCAATTTGAAAAGCATGTTGTTATAATAGTAATAATAGAATTTTAAGGTATATAAAATAACATGTAACATCTTATATATATATAATGATTTATTTTATTTCATTCAGTAAATATTATTTTATTTTTGTTATTTTATTAATTTTATTTATAAAATAGCTGCCAATCTAAACACAAACCTATACAAAAAAAAATATATAGAACAATATACTGCAATCGTATGTAAAGTATTATTTTTAAATTATATTAAGTTACAACTTTACCTCTCTGCTTCGTAAGTGTTATTCAGCATGTTGTGAAACTCTGTTATTGGCTAAGTGTATTAATAATATATATTTTTAAGTAAGTTTGTTAAAAATATGCTGTTGAGTTCCTAATAAAAAAAATATGCGCAAATAACATATTAATAAATTATTAAAGGTTACAAACTACAAAGCTTATTGCTGCTGTGTTTCGTTTTGCGAGTGTAGAGAACCGGACACCTTTTTGACTGGAAACGAAGCATTCCTTCTTGGTCCTCAGGGATCAACGCTTCAATTATACTCACGTTTTTGACAGCATAGTTATAATTCTATATTTATAAATTTAAGGCACCTTTTAAATAAATTACAACGCATCTCTCTACTTTCGGAAGTTATACACTTCTATATCAAGTTATTGCATTCTTAAAAGCGACTTCCAGCCTGTATTTTATGTACAATCAAATCCTTTTTGGCACAATCGAGCTATCAGATCCACATAAAGTTTTACGACAGAGGACGTTGCGTGCACATCCTGTCACTTTAAGGGACGAGCTTCGTAATGGACGCTGACATTATTGTCTCATTTTGTTGAACGATAAAGAAACCATTAAAGTTTAGTTTGCTTTTACTTGAGCAGCTTACGTGCATACTAATAAGATGGAGGTAATTTTTTTATACAATAAAATAAAGGTGACAAACAAGTACACAGTCCACCCGATGGTAAGTAGATCCTGTGGTCCATAGGCATCTATATCTATCCTCGATTAAGAATCAAAATGCAGACAACGTGTCACCCCTGAGGACTAAGATAGAATGCCTTGTTTCCAGTAAAAAGGGTCTCCGGCTCTACACTCACCATACGAAACACATCAGCATTAAGCTGCTATTTCACACTGGTATTCTATGAGTGCGTGATGTTACCCCGGTCGAGCCGACCCATTCGTGCTGCAGTCATAATATATGTAGCTACAGCGTGGCTCTACTTCGCGTTGTGTATATTTTCTTTGGCTCTACTACGTCACATGGAGCTACGACGTCGACAGTAAAAAAAAACATCGACAACTCTAATAAATTCACTTATGTACGACATTTAGCAGTTGTTATTTAATTGAGTGCGTTGGATTATTGCAAAATGTATGTAACACGATAGCAACACTGAGGCTACCCGCCTAAAGTCATGGACGCCGTTTCAATTTCGGCTTAATTGAACTCAAATGAACAACGTAATAATTGCAATTTAATAACGGTTCCGTGGCGCAGTGGCTTAGCAATGAGTTGTTGCGTTGGGGGCCGCGGGTTCGAATCCCACACGGAACAAGTATTTGTATGGCCTACAAATAATTGTTCCGGGTCTGGATGTTTGTTCTCGTGCAATCTATGTTTGTAAACTGCCCCCACAATACAGGAGAAAGTCCTAGTGTGGGGGTACCATTTTTTTAAGAAAAAAAAATTAAAGTGCTGATTAAGTACGTGCTCGTCATACTTACATATAAATATAGGATTGTATATATATATGTAATATAGGATTGTAAATCAGCCGTTGGACACCTGCCACCAACTTCTAATAAAGAAGGGTATAAAAGAGGTTGATCCCCACCCAGACGGCCTTCTAGGCAGAAAAGGAGTCCTACCACAGTAGTAGTACTAATCAGTCTACTAATTTTTTTCCGTCTTCAATCATATCTGAATCTTAAACTGTTCTATGGAATACCATCCAGAATGATTTGCTGTGAGAGTAGAGACCTGAAGTGAGATTTTAATTAACTATTGATTTACTCGACAAAAACCTAGGCCAAAAAGTGGCCTAGGTTTTTGTCGTGTTTTAACCCGTTTTACTTTTAAATATAACTAGTTTTTATAGATTTTATCGTTTCGAGTACTTTACAGGACCCATGATCACGAGGGGAGGGGGAGGGGGGGGGGAGGTGTTCGTTGTCTCAATGTCATACTTAACCACGGCTACCTTAAGATTAAAAATTATAAATTTTTGGTCCGATCTACGCAGTATGAACTTATAGTATCTTGAAGTCTTGCAGTTGTATGCTTGGGTTGGGATTTAATTTTATTAATTATAGACCCCAAGCAGATAGTAGCGCCCAGTCTTCTTCTCTATTGAAAATAGGATGTTTTTTGATTTCATTAGCCTCGCGAATCATCCTTGGAAGGAATTGGTGATTTGTGGTCTATCAAATCTGATGTATTATAATTAAATGGAAATTTTAAATGGAAAAATATCTTAGCATGACTGACTACGAGCAATTTTCTTTGTATCGCAAAGGTTTAAGGCGCTATCGGCTGAATGATTTAATAAGTACCTGAAGTCTGTTGAGGATGGAACAAAAAAGACATAAAACAATTTTGGTATTTTATAAATAGTCACAAAATAAAACGGGTATACCTAATACAATGATTTACAGTAACGAAGAGTCCATCGATCCTCTGGATGTGTGTTAATTATTTTCAAGGTTTTTAGTTCAGTGTACGAAAATAGTAAACA
>JAGSMP010002532.1:0-24323 GCA_029286625.1 Parnassius orleans
GAAATTTTAAATGGAAAAAATATCTTAGCATGACTGACTACGAGCAATTTTCTTTGTATCGCAAAAGGTTTAAGGCGGTATCGGCTGAATGTTTTAATAAGTACCTGCAGTCTGTTGAGGATGGAATAAAAAAAAGACATAAAACAATTTTGGTATTTTATAAATAGTCGCAAAAATTAAACGGGTATACCTAATACAATGATTTACACTAACGAAGAGTCCATCGATCCTCTGGATGTGTGTAAATTATTTTCAAGATTTTTTAGTTCAGTGTACGAAAATAGTAAACACATAAATCATTCTAATGATGTTGTAATTAGTTCTAACTCAAATAGTCAAGTAGCTATGTGTGACTTAACATTCTCAAAAGATGAGATAACTAACATTCTTAAAGCCCTGGACGTGACAAAGGGATCTGGACCAGATGGTGTCTCGCCCTTTTTTCTAAAATATACCGCCTAATCCATAAGTACACCATTGTTTATTTTATTTAATCGCAATTTGAGGGTGTGTGTGTATAAAATGGCCAAAAAATGACATCACCAACTATCGTCCAATATCCATTTTGTCCACGTTGTCAAAAGTGTGGGAGAGATTGGTCCAAAATGCTGTCTATCCATATCTGCATAGTATTATTATTCCCAAACAACATGGTTTTGTCTGAAATCGCTCCACGGTAAGTAATTTGGCTTTATACGCTAACTTCTTATTTGAAAATATGGATAACAGACTCCAAGTTGACACCATTTACACTGATTTCTGTAAAGCCTTTGACAAGGTGGACCATACTGTACTACTACAAAAATCGCATTTAATGGTATACGTGGAATTTGTTACGCTGGTTTGCTTCTTATATAAAAAATAAAACTTAAAGGTTGTGGTCAATGACTTTTCTTCAGATGTGATAGATGTGACATCTGGAGTATCGCAGGATCAATTTTGGGGCCGTTGCTTTTTGTTCTCTTTATGCTGACGACCTTAAAAAATTTCGGAAAATAAACACAACTGAATATTGTAATAAATTGCAAAGTGATCTAGATCGTTTGTCTGCTTATTGTGCAGCTAATAACTTACAGCTGAGCTTATCAAAATGTAAATCTATCACATTCACTTAAAATCTTAATGTCATCCATTTCACATACTCTCTTTGTAATACTCCTTACAAAAGTCTCCATAATGAAAGACCTGGGGATACTATATGACTCGAAGCTACATTTGATGCTCACATTAGTCACATTACAGCTAAAGGCTTTCAGCTTAGTGCTTTCGTAAGAAGTACCTGTAACCTGTTCAAAAGGCCCGAGACGTATTTATTAGTATATAAGTCACTCATTAGGTCACAACTCGAATACGCTACTTGTGTTTGGAACCCACATTATGAAAAATATAGTGATCAGTTGGAATTGGCACAACGTAAATATCTTCGGTTTTTAAACTATTAATGCTTTAGGAAATGATCATCATATCTCACTCTTTTTGATAATTTCTCAATTTCGACTCTAAAAATGAGAAGATTATATTTTGATCAATTATTCTTATACAAAATCTGTCATAATAAATTAGATTGTAATCAACTTATACATCAAATATATCTACGCATACCTAGTCGGTCCCAACGCATTTGCTTCTAAGATGTGCCGCACGAAGGAGTGTGAGATTTAGCGTAGTTAAAATTTATATGGGGAAGAATGCAGAAAGCTAAAATCTATATATAATATATGTTACAAATGTATTAAATTAAACAAAATATTCAATTTTAACGTTCATGCTACCAATGTCAAACACAATAGACTGTGGTCAAACAGTCGCACAGAGTACAGATTGTCACCAAATAATTATAAAATGTTGTCAACAAATAAGTAATTATTTTTAAAGTAATTGGTACGACTTTCCATTGACGTCCGTCGAGTTGGGGGTTGATATTTTTTTTACAGAAAGGTTACATTATTATAAGCACACACGCAAAGTTTCAACATGCGGAAACGCGTACTTTTTGAGAAAAAAATTATTGAAAATCAATTATTTTTGCAATATTTATGCCAATCCCCATTGACGCCCGTCAAGTTGGGGGTTGATATTTTTTTTTACAGAAAGGTTACATTATTGTAAGCACACACGTACTTTTCGAGAAAAAATATTGAAAATCAATTATTTTTGCAATATTTATGTCAATCCCTACCACAGATTATATCGAATTCTCGAATTATATTTAAATTACAGAATTATTTTATTACGAATTTCCATTGACATTCGCCGAATTGAGGGGGGAGGGGTGAGGGGTGCAGGGGAAGGTGTACTGCCCCCTTAAAAGGAAAGTTTCGGAGCCCCCCCTTTTCTAGTTTTTTTTTTTCATTTTTAATTCTGAGGTAATTTTCCTCATTTTATGGATTAATATTAAGTGTAAAAAATCAAGGAGACCCCTTGGGGGTAGGGGGAACCCCCTACATCAGAAAAAAATAGGGGGACTGATTCAGAGGGATTTCTGTATCTATTTTGAGACTGCAACGTCTCCGGCGTTATAAAAACACTCTAGGGTAGGACAGACTCGTACCAGGTGGAGTCGGGGTCAATCAATTCGGTTCTTTGACATAAGTTGAACCTAACCTATTTTATTTGTTATCTGCCCTAATAGGTACTGTTAAAATAAAACAAATCAAATATAATTAATAATTTATTAATCAATTTTATACACATATTGTATTGCTTTAATTAATTCTTCGAAAACATCTTTATGCGCTATTTTTATTTTTCTTCGCCAAGAATATTCAATGAGCCAGTCTGTGAAGTTTGCTTTATAACCATCCCTACTGAACATCACATAACACACATCAGCTTACGATTCGAATCGATTTAAAAATCGATCTTTTTCGGAAAGAATCGACATCCCTACTGACGATGACAATGACAATACAAAATAGCGTCAGTTTTACGGTAGGAATTGACATAAATATTGCAAAAATAATTTTTTTTTTTTTTTATAGAATCGGGTGACAAACGAGCACACAGTCCACCTGATGGTAAGTGGTTGCTGTGACCCATAGACATCTACATCTATCTTCAATAAAGAATCAAAATGCAGATGCGTTGTCACCCGTGAGGACTAAGATGGAATGCCTCTTTTCCAGTAAAAAGGGTCTCCGGTTCTCTACACTCACCATACGAAACACAGCAGCGTTAAGCTGCTATTTTACGCTGGTATTCTGTGAGAGCGTGGTCCTTCCCCGGTCGAGCCGACCCATTCGTGCTACAACTATACCAGTAATATAGCTGAAGCATGGCTCTACCACGTAAAAGATTTTCAATAATTTTTCTCAAAAAGTACGCCTTTCCGCATGTTGAGACTCTGCGTGTGTGCTTATAATAATGTAGCCTTTCTGTAAAAAAAAATATCAACCCCCAACTCGACGGACGTCAATGGAAAGCTAAGCCAAGTAATTAAATAATAAGTACTTAATTTTGTGTGATTTCAAATATTCGTTTTTCAATAGTCTGTGGAGTGTATGTGAAGGCAAAAAAGCGTTTGGTTTATTATATGAGATATCCGTTTTAATGTGCAGTTGAAAGTGAAACACAAATTACTTAACATACAACTTAAAAATTTATATATTACGGTCGAATTGCGACCATTTGGCGAACACTAGTTTTATTATTTAAAAGAATCAAGACAGTTGCCGTGTGGATGTGGTGTAAGAGACACTATTTTACAACTTTGAAACAACATTAACCCTTTCACCGCCGCGCTGTTGACGTGGAGTGTCTCCAGTGCCAGGAACTTTTATTTAATATTTTGCATAGTGTTGAAACAACCGTTTATCGACAAATGAAACAAAGTTTTAAAAATTATAGATTATTATTTATTTTAATCAACATAACATTCTTCTTATTGGGTATTATCACTAGCTTTAATCAGTCTTAATTTTCATTAATCACATTGCACTTAATCAGCGTTAATTCTCTTCATAAAACTAATCACTATTCAGGAGATGGGCATGGACCTTGATCTAATATAGCTCCTTCCCGAGCGTGACATATCAAATTTATTATGTCCATATAGACTTGCGATCGAATCGCGTATGAGGCTGACTCCATTTCAAATGCAATAAATGTACCAAAATGCTCATTTCGAGGATCTTCTGGTCTTTGAATAAAGAAATCAAGTGGGCAAACTTATATAGGCCGTGTAGTCATCTTCTTGCGATTTCACATAGCATATGTAATGATTTTCGGTCTGCGTTGATCTACCAGGAAATTTTTTTTTCGGTCGAATAGATGGCGATAACGGCAGCGATTCATCACTTTGTGACATGATGCGTCTACTCTCTTCAAAAGCCAAGACCAAACTGGCGATGCCAGGAAATAGATATTTACATATGGAATTTGCTAAGATTCTTCATGTTCCTGTAAAATGTATAAATTAAGCAAATATAAATGTAGTATATAAGTTTCTCAAATACCTGACTATTTATTTTACATGAATATTTACTTACCGATTCAATATCACTGTCTGTAGGTGAAACATTTTCACTATGAATATCATTATGCGATTCTAAAATATTAAACAGTACTTCTTCGTCTAGCATTATTGATAATTTCCAGCACTACAAATGCAAATAAGTATAGTACACGCGTGTTATCACGGTGACGGCGCCACCGTAATTGACAATTTATTGAAACGTCGCACGTGAAATCACGGTGCTGGCGTTCTCAACTCGAATGCACTAGTGACGTACCGGGATAATTCAATTTTACATTTGGGTTGTTTGGTTTATAAATTAATATTTTTCATAAACTTATTTCTTATCGCAAAAATCATTTAAATAATATATGAATGTTTAGTTCAGTTCATTAAAAATTACATTATGATGACTTGACTATCATTTTAATTTTGAAACAATACAAATATAAATTTGATAAATCTTTTACAGTGGCGCAGCACTGGTCTCAAAAATATCACGGGGATGGCGAGGCAGCAAGGTGTTTAATTTCATCTTGCACTTAGTAACACTATATATTTCTGCTAATTTTTTGACATTGGTATCTACAACTGTCCACAATTAATTAAATATATTAAATTTAATTAAAAATCAATTAACCTTGCAGTTTTCTAGTAACATGAGCATTTCGGAATATTACGTGAGTGGCGCTGACGGTATTCATAATATTACGGCGATGGCGGTGAAAGGGTTAAGAAATGCCAGAAAGATCTCATTGCTTACTATAAATGGCGGTACAACTATCTCCTATAATACAGATGTAAAATTCGTCCACGCGATTAGATTTCAAAGGTTTTAAGTTTTTTGCGCGGAACCCTAATTCGTTTTCTAATACAAAAGTTACTTCTTGTAACATCAGTTATATGCAAGTGAAAGTCCCATCAAAACCTGACCAGCTATTTCGGAGATTAGCCGGTACAAACAAACAGACAAAAATTTTAAAACTTGTTTTTTTTTTTTGTTATAAGTACCGTTACTTTTATATATGCATTTAGTAAAAAGCTGTTATTTTAACATTACAAACAGACACTTCATTTTTATTTATTTGTATAGATAATATATATTTTTAAACCTTTTACGGGTTAATGATGAGGAAAAGAACCAACCTTGACAGCCATTGCCTTCGGAATTTGTACTTTCTGTGGACATGCTAATCTTTTAGGAATTGGGTCACTAACATCCAATTTTTTCGGGCACACGGTAAGATCTAGTGCCATTCTCTTTGCACCTGGCGATGAGTCATCCTGAAAAATGAACATATGAACATATGAAACAAACGTAGCTAACTAAGAAATGGGAGGGTATTTGAAAAAGATAATTATAACATTTACATTTTATTTTTCTAACTTCTTAAAACTGAATTAACAAACGAACTTACTAAGATGACTAAGATGGAATGTCTTACAGTTTGTAACTATGCTTACTCTCCTTCAGACTGTGACAACAGTGCAAGAACTGCTATTTGGCGGGAAAGAGGTAAGAGGACGGTACCCACCTAGACAGACTCCTTGGCAGAATAACAGTCCTATTACCCACTATTGTTGTATTTTACAATGTTTTGTAGTATTTTTATGTCATCCTCGGAAAAATTACAATGGAAATTCTATAATGGGTGGGGCTCACAAAATTTGTACCATAAACAATTCCCCTGGTGTTGCAGTTGTTCATGGGCGGCGGTAGTCACTTAACATCAGGTGAACCGCATGCTCGTTTCCCCCTCTCCTATAAAAAAAAAACGCTCTAGAAAGAGTAACACACAAAATCGTAAGCAACACACTGGAAATAATTTAACACGCTAGAACTCTGTAAAGGCAGGACTATATTGTACTAGAACTTATTAAAAATCTTACCATATTTACGAGTAGAAATAATATTACTATAAATATTGGCATTAATTCTTAGTTGTTTTTGTTCTGAACTCATACCCAAATGGAAATAAACATCGCTCAAATTGTAACGTTTTATTAAACCTAAAGAGGAACTTTGTTTCCATATTAATGTTAGAAATTTTAAAGTTATATAAAAATAGGGAATGTGACGTATCTCTTCATTAAGACTTAGGTTTTTTTTTTGGTGACATCACTAGTGCTATAGATTCTTGAGCACTTTTTTTTTCAATATTTTTATTAGTTTTCAAGGGTTCTTCAAGGAAAATGTTTAGCAAATTTTCTTCTCTAAGTTTCTTCTATGAACATGTTAGCTCTAGTGCATGGAGTACGTTTTTCTTGCTCATTATTATAAATTGGTTTCAGTGGTAACTTTTCTATGAAATCATTTTATGTCGTATTAAATTAAGTAATCGTTTGTTTCTCCTCTTTATAGATCCTTGTAGAGTTTTTTAGAGTATGTTAAGATTTATTTGGGGTGCTTCTATGGCAACAGAAGAGAAGACACGATTATAATTACATAATATACACGTTTATTCACATTCAAGCAAAAATTTTATACACGCTTTTGCGCTCTACCGCAGTCGGTTAAAGGCAATGTGAACTAAGCTTAATGCTATCCAGTGTGTTGTGTAACACACCATGTAACACAGCATAACACACCAGACCGAACACGTGAGAAGATTCTTGTGTTTATATGATTAAAGTAGCCGCAAATTCAAAGAAATTTTAGAAATAAATCCATAAAGTACGACTTCAAGAGGTATTTATTTAGTATCTATATACAGGCGAATTTCTTCGCCGGTGCGATTCGATTCAACTCGACGCGCCTCAGTCGACGCGGAGAAGTGGATGCGCGCCAACGTATTTTTATTAATTTCTATTTCGTTTTCGTAAAAATCTTTTTGTTTGAATAAAAATGAATGAAGAACTATTCATATCACTGGTCCAACTAAGTATCCAGAATTGTTTAATCATGAAGATCCACATTAACACGATGAAATAAAAACATCTCTTCATCCGTGCTGTCCATGACGCAAAAACGACCTATTTTGATGAAGAATTTGCGATGAATGAACAATTCGATTCGAATCTTCAGAGATGGACGCACTAGGAATAAATGCGACTCGCTTCGATTCGACGCATTTCTGCTGTAGTCGACGCCAGGCTTTTAATATCCAATATTTTCGATGAACAAAAGGGACACTGCAAATACCCTCACTTTTGTAGCTACACTAAAATGGCTGATATTAAATTGACACTTGACAGATGTTGTTATAAGGTGTTGCCACCCTATAAAACAAGTTTAATGTGATTAGCACTAAACTACGAAAGTTACTGTTAAAACATTACTCGTAACGCACTAGAAAATTATGAGGGACACTTGTTTAAATTTGTGGTTCCGCAAGAAATTGTAAAAGTATTGAGAGAATTTCAGACAAAATACTATAAATTAAATCCTATTCTAACAATGAAGGTTAAAAGAAATAACAATAAAGGCGTAATTAAAAAAATAAAATTGAAACATTGTCGGCGGACAGCCCTGGGACATTTAAGTTTTGTATGAAGCAAAAAAAAGATTCAATGTTTTATAAACTAAAATATTGCGTAAATTTAAGATTTGTGAATTCCATTTGCAACTATCTTTTTTCGATGTCTTCATTTTAATGCAACAAATAAAATTCTATAAAAAATACTAGTAAAAAAAATACTAAAATTTAGGGGTAAACAGATGGCCGCGATTTTTTTTCAAAAGGTACATTTTTTTTGAGCCCCACCCTACATGCCCGCAATCCAGTGAATGATGCTATAAAAATTAATTAATCTATACTAATTACAATATAATATTATAAAGAGGTAAAGTTTGCAAGTTTGTGAGTTTGTTTGTAGGAAGTAATCTCTGTAACTACTGAACCGATTTAAAAAAATTCTTTCACCAGTAGAAAGCTACATTATTCCTGAGTGACATAGGCTATATTTGATTGTGATTAATAATATTTTTTAATGTGTAATAACAATATTTGTCAATCAATTATTTCGAAAATAAATCCTAAACACTCAGTACTAAGAACTACACAAGATAATTTCATCACAAGTAAAAATGTTTGACGCCCAACAAAGTGGGCACGGGCTAAAATATAAAAATTAATATTAGTTTGTTCGTATTTTATGCGCTGCCACACCGTTCATTGGATTACGGTAAAACTTTGTCAACTTATTGCTTGTACTTGCGCGAAAATTATATATCATAGTACAATTAATTTACACTAGGTGGCGTGCGTATCGTACTGACAAATTTATTTAAAAACTTTTATCATTCAATTTCTAAGAATGTATTATCATTCCTAATGAAACAATATAATTCTTCCAAATTTAAAACATAGATATTTCCACAGTTATTACTTCTGCGGCAGCAACGCGCCGGGTATCAGCTAGTATTAAACATCAAAGTAAGCCGTGAAGTGGTGGTGTGAGAATATCCACTACCCCATATCGCCCCGTGGGTGTCGTAAGAGGCGACAGAGGGAAACTGAAACAGAAGATGGGCAGCAGCATCTTCCTGATAACAACTCAAAATAATTAAAAACTGCAGTTGCCAACCCGCCTGCCAAGCGTGGCAACTATGGCAAAATCCCCCTATGAGGCAATCAATGGGGGAGGCCTATGTTCAGCAGTGGAATTTTAAAGGCTGTAATGATGGATATCGATGGAAATATTAAAGTAAGTAATACTACTCAAATTACCTCCATTTCGTCTCTCACTCGCTTGTTTGAATTTAAGGGAACGGGCGGCTCGTCAGGCGCCACGCATATTCGTTGCGCTAAACCAAAGTCCACCAGCAAATACCTATTAATAATATAATTTATGGTAACACTGTTCAATAGTTACATAATTTGTTTAGTTTTTTTTATAGGATAAAGTTGACAAACAAGCACACGATCCTGATAGTAAGCGGTTGCTGTGGCCCATAGACATCTACATTTATCCCAATTACGAATCAAAATACAGATGCGTTGTCACCCGTGAGAATTTAGATGAAATGCCTCATTTCCAGTAAAAGGGATCTCAGGTTTTTTACACTCACCACAAAACACAGCAGCAGCTGCCATTTTCTGCTTGTATTCTGTGAGAGTGTGGTCCTACCCCGGTCGAGCCGACCCATTTGTGCTACAACTATACTACTAATATACCACGCTCTACCACATTCAATAATTTCACATGTTAGTAGTACCAGTTACTCAAATCCACAGAGTAAGTAATTCATTCTTGGGACGATGTATACGCTTTTACAACAAAATCCCATATATGTAATTTATACAAAATCTGACTTAATAACTTTATAAAAGAAAGATTGTATAAAAAGGGTTATTATAATATTAAGGAATTTATGGATGATAATAACCCCTGGTAATGAAGTGATTGCTACCACGCTATTTCTAATTTGTTGTGTTGTTAATTATTGTGTAACTTTAAGTTTAATGATAGTAAACAGTTCTATTTTTTTTTTTAAAAAATAGTCCCACTGGGTTTCTTGCTGGTTCTTCTAAGGACATAGGTATTTTCCAAACCAGTGTTAAATTAGGCTAAAGAGTGATTTTCAATAAGTATTATTTATATATATTGAATAAAAAAGTTTCTATTTCTATTCGAATTTTTTTTCAAGAATACTTAATAATTTTTAAGCTCGACCGGGGAAGGACCACTCTCTCATAGAATACCAGCGCAAAACAGCAGGTTAATGCTGCTGTTTCGTTTTTTTTATAGGATAGATGACAAGCATTGCAGAAGTCCACCTGATGGTAAGTGGTTGCTGTGGCCCATAGACATCTACATCTATCCTCGTTTGCGAATCAAAATGCAGATGCGTTGTCACCCGTGAGGACTAAGATGGAAAGCCTCTTTTCCAGTAAAAAGGGTAGCTATTTTATATTTATATCTCAGCTATTTTACGCTGGTATTCTGCGAGAGCGTGGTCCTTCCTCGGTAGAGCCGAACCATTCGTGCTACAACTATACTACTAATATAGCTGCAGCATGACAGACCCTTTTTACTAGAAACAAGGCATTCTATCTTAGTTCTCAGGGGTGACAACGCATCTGTATTTTTATTTTTAATCGAGGATAGATGTAGATGCTAGATGGACTACAGTATCCACTTACCATCAGGTGGACTGTGTGCTCGTTTATCACCATTATACTATAAAAAAATAACACTTTACCTCCTGTTCTCCCTATCATATAGAAAATTGCTGGGCTTCACATCTCTATGGATGACACCAAACGAGTGCACATGTCGCAGTGCTACCAGCAGCGCGCGCATATATTGCCGCAGCTCGCTTGCGTCCATTTCTCCAAAATATTCCTGTAATTGACAAGAAGTTTCTCTGTCTATCTGCCTGTAATAAACAGACTGTAGCCAAATACCGAAGTTCTAATAAATCCTAGTAATGAAATGCTACTATTATAATTACTGTTGTATACAATAAGAAGTAACTGGGCCTATTATTAAATATCTGCCGCAAATGCACAGCAAGACACCAAGGATGAAAGATAATAAAAGATATTTAAATTTTTAGTTACAACTAACAGGTTTTGGGCTACAAAACGATATAAAGGAAACGAAGATCTCAACGCAATTTTCACTTTTTAAGCGATTTCAAAAAAAGGAGGAGGTTCTCAATTAGACTGTATTTTTTTAATGTGTGTTACCTCAGAACTTTTTTCTAGGTGAACCGATTTTGATGATTCTTTTTTTTTATTTGAAAGCTGGTTCTTCTCATGTGGTCCCATATAAATTTGATCTAGATATGACCAGTAGTTTTTGAGTTATCCTTAATAATGCGTATTTAACTACATTGATGATGTTCTCATTTTATTTATATTGAAGTCTGTTACTTAATTTTACCACTTCTTTAACTTTCTGTACATAAATACCAAAGTTACCAATTGCTTTGAGAATTGAAAATGTCTTCTTTCTCTTTGGTCACAATTGTAGTACCATAATGGAAATTTGAATCACTTAATTTATATAGTATGAAAATAATGAATTTCTGATAATCATAATAATAAATGAGTAGTTTTCATTAAATTCATGTTTCAATCAGATATATTCTTAATCACAATCACTGAAATTAGTAATATTAAATCGAGTATTTGGCTATATTATAATTTGAACAATCCATTTTGAAACTTATTTACTACACCATCAACAACAAAGGTGCAAGGCATATAACACAGGAACTGTACACAAGAGAGAAAATCAGTCCCACCATGGGAAAGTTCAGTGGTCACACACAGAATTGTAATAAAACAATTGGTAATAATTTAAAATAATTTGAAGTTTCTGTGGCATGGTCGCGAAAGGTTCAGTTGTGTCACTGCAGTGCTGGGAGTTGGAATCTGATATAGAATAAGTTATATTGCCTGTAAATGATTATTCCATGTAAGGATATTTGTTTGTATGCAATTTATATACATTATAGGTAAAATGGGATGTTCCACAATATTGGGGAAATTCCTACTGCTCAGATAACATTATTTTTAATTAAAAAAACTGTAAATGACTTGGAGAGAATGCCTAAAGGCATTAGCCGCCTTGGTAATCTTTTTATGAAGGTGTAAATAAATAAAATTCATTAAGGCAGCATACTTACTGAAAACTTCCTGTGAGGTATATAAGGCATTACAAATACTATTGTATCAAAGTGGCGTAAACAAAGTTCCACACTTATTACATTGTTCTTTCCACTGCAAAATAAAACATTTAAAATATTGAAAATTAAAAAAAAAGGTTTTGAATAATGCACGCACTTTTTTTTTTGAAGAAATTATTTTACATACCCCATATCTTGCAGACATTTCAACTCGTGCTCAATGCGGGCAGGGTGGGCTGTGGGCACGAGATGCTTGATAGCAAACCAGCGACGCTCTGAAGCTGGAAGTATTGTATGACGCCGCAGTGAACCCAAGTATACAGAACTGAATGTGCCTTCACCAATCTTGCGATGGACTTCAAATATTTTGTCCAAGGATGGTAAATTGTGTAGCAACTCATTGATCTGTTGTTCTGTAAATTTCACAATTTTAAAAACACTACTATAGGAAAATAGTAGAACAATCAACTAATGATAGGCTGGCTATAGGCACAAGATTTATTTTTCCAATTTATAATAATTATTTTATTTTCAATTTCAAATATAACAGTAATTATTTTATGTGATAATTAACAACAATCTGAAAGAAATAAACAATCCGAAGAATGTACACAAATATTAGGTCCTTACATATGAAATTAGCGTTTTGTACGGGAGGAATATATAGTCAATTTTTTTTTGTAAAATATATTTAATTAATCAAAGCATGCACAGTTGTTATCTATGCACTTTTGCCATCTCATAGTTAGTTCATTGATCCTTTTACTAAAAAAACCATGGGGGCGAGAATCAATAAACTCTTTAAAGGCGGTTTGGACTGTCGTGATCAGAGTTGAATTTTTTTCCTTGTAAGAAGTTGTCCAAATTCTGGAAAAAATGGTAATCTGTTGGAGCAAGGTCCGGGGAGTACGGTGGATGTCGCAGACATTCCAATTGTAGCTCATCTAACTTAGTGGTTGTTTGTTGTGCAGTGTGTGTTCTTGTGTTGTTGTGAAGCAGCAGTGGCCTAGAGCGATTGACCAATCTCGGTTGTTTAGCAGCTAGTTCTTCCTTCATGGTTTGCAGTTGCTGACAATAGTTATCTGCCGTAATCGTTTGGCCAGATTTTAGAAAGCTGTAGTGAACGACACCGGCGCTAGTCCACCAAACACTCACAAGTAACTTTTTCTGAGTAAATTTTCGTTTAGGGCAGGATTTGGCTGGGTCTCCAGGGTTCAGCCATTGCGACGAGCGCCCGATTATCGACAGTATCCACTTTTCATCACAAGTAATGATTCGATTTAAAACCTTTATTGTGTCGGTTGAGCAAAGTAACACAGCAGTCGACGCGTTTTGCAAGTTCGATTCACTCAATTCATGAGGTACCCATTGTTCAAATTTTTACTTTCCGATTTGCTTAAAGTGGATTAATACAGTTTTATCACTTACCTCGAAGCCTGCAGCTATCTCTGAAGTGCTTTGTGATGGATCCGCTTCCACAATAGCCTTTAATTCTTCATTTTCCACTTTGGTCACCGGCCATCCACGGGTTGGTTCTGAAGGTCGAAATTTCCAGAACGAAAACGTTGAAGTCAAAAACGTACTGTGCTTTCTTTTGCGACACCAGCGTCGTACATATCATTGATCCTTCGAGCTGTTTCTGCAGCACTGGTGCCACGGTAGAACTCAGATCAGAATATACCAATATTTCATGTTGTCCATTGTGCGGTAATAAGCGACGCCAAAGGAAAAAATAATGAGGAAAAAACAAATGAATGACTGTTTTCAAAACTCAAATGTACCAGCTAAATGAATTTATAAATTTGGTTTGGAATTCTTAACCAAAGAGGAGATATTTTAGATCAAAGTGGTCAGTACGACAAAACGCTAATTTCATATGTAAGGACCTAATAAATACACTTGTGGGATAAACTTTAAGCATTTGTTGGATTTAGGGTGGATTTGACCAAATGAGAGTAAATTTTATTCTTAGAATAAATCACCAATTAATCGTGATAGCGAACCTATTCGGGAATAGTTACTAAGCCATATGTTTCATGGAATAACAGTTATTCCAGGAATAGTTTAATGGTGTCCTATGTTTCTTCGTTAGTATTACTCAGTGTCAATTTGAATCTCATTTTGTGAGATATAATTTTATATTTCACGTTCTGGACTGGATAAAATCAAGAAATGATATACACAATAAAAACAAACATAAAACTCGACATTGACACTTGTTGACAGCTATTTTTAAACCCCAACTAAAACAGAGGGTTGTTATATGTTTGTAATGTGTATGTGTGTCGGTCTGTGGCATCATAGCTCCTTAATGGATGAACCAATTTTGATTAAGTTTTTTTTGTTTGCAAGGTGTCTCAATCGAGAGCATTCTTAGGTGTGTTTCAAGAAAATTTATTCAGCCGTTTCAAGATAATCAGCTCTTTTTGTTTTGGGGTTTTTTTAATTTTTTAATTTAAGTTCACACACACTATAATAGAAAAAATGTGTGGGTTGTTCATCATTCACTCTGCTACTCATGTAAAGTTATTCCAAAAATATATAGCTACTTTCAATTGCACTGAAAAAATATACACAGCTTTAGTCAAATAAATCTTGAAGCAGCTTATCCCTAGAATGGTTGGTCAAATCTACCCCAAAACATAATTTTGAGATTTATCTAATACATTATTATTAAGATCTATTCTGTACTCACATTCTTATACAAATAAGCTATTCATTATCATTATCACATTCAATTAAAATTGTAAATGTTGATCTTTATTTACAATTCAATTGCAAAAAATAAGTTGATATGATAAGAGATTCTATTGCTTAAAAATCATTTAAGCCCTTGGGAATGAGGTGATTGTTAACATGCTGTTTCTTAATGTTTTCATATTCAATTGTACAACTTAATTATGATATTATAAAGTAATATTTAAAAAGTCCATCCTCTAGGTTTCTTGCTAGTACATCCCAGGAGTGACATCCCATGAGTGGTAGAGGCACAATCATGACATATTACGATTTACGATTCTAGTAATCTACATTGAATAGAATACAGCAGCATTAAGCTGCTATTTTACGCTGGTATTCTGTAAAAATGTAGTCCATCTCCAGTCGAGCCGATCCATTTGTGTTCCATATTAAAAATATCAAGATATATCTAAATCAGTGACCTGCATGTTTGAAATTGCAGAAAAGCTATTTTATCTAAAATTGTAAATGGATTTCAAGAATCATCACTTTGTTAGATTTTTATTATCAATACTTAAAACATAACATACCATAATTTCAATTACAGTTTGTTATAAAGTTAAAGTGTGTTAAAAAGAAAATATTTTAAACATAAGGACTACATAATTAACTGTTATCATATTTTTGTCAGTAAATGATATTGGAAGCAGTATATCTACAATCGATTTTGATGGGGGAGGGGTAGGGGAGCTAGGGTAAGCTATTTTTTGTTTTTAAATATAGAATAAGGGTACAAATGAGCACATAGTTCACCTGATAGTAAATTGATGCTGTGCTGTGTGGAAAGACATCTACATTTATCCTCAATTAAGAATCAAAATGCAGATCGTTGTCACCCTGAGGACTAAGATGGAATGCCTCATTTCCAGTAAAAGTTCTCTAGACTCACCATCTGAAACACAGCAACATTAAGCTGCTATTTTAAGCTGGTATCCTGTGAGAGCATGGTTCTTCCCGGTCAAGCCGACCCAGTTTGCTACAACCATAATATAGCTGCAGCATGGTAGAGCCACAGCTATATTATGGTTGTCATGTAACTCTTAGTTATTATTGTTGCTTATTTCAAAATAAGCAATAATTAAATATAACACATAGCCTACCTAGCTTCATTTCATTTTATTCCAGTTTGAAATCGTAAAATAGTTATTAAAAGTGGAAATAATGTATCGTAAGTCCATAAAACATTTGTAAATCGTAAAGGTTCATATTAAATCACCACAAGTGTTTTAAATTAAAAAATAGTACACAGCTCGAAAGTACAAAAGAATTTCTAAAATTAAGAGCTTGAAAACTATCGCGTTTCCGCAATAGAATATTTTCGGACTAGATTAACAAAAATATATAATAGATTTCTATCAGTCTCATAAAAGTTTGAGTGAACCTTGAAATTAATTGTAGGTTTTGTGCAGTTGAACCCATAAAATTTACGATTTATTTATATATTATTCAAAGAATACTTGCTTTCTGTATCATCCTTACTAAAAAAATCCTCTTCATTTTTAAATATTTTAATCGCCTCATTACATGCGTTTTTACGCTTTTGTTGACTTTGGAACACATTTTTTTGCACTTTGGCATCAATTCCTCTTATTCTAGACATTCCTTGGTGAATGTTGTATCATGTTTTTTATGATAAATAATACTATGGTATATTTGACTACAATACAAAGAAACTTTAGTAGGCTACAATACAAAGAGTTTAAAAATAATTGAAGTCAAAACGAAATCGAAAACAATGATTAGAGCGGATCAGTGTTGCCGTTTGGACAATCTAGTTTGTGGCTAAATAGAATAAAAAAGTGGCCAGCTTTTAAAAAAAATCGTAATCTAAAAGTAGCTAGAAGTGGCTAATATCATAATATCCTTTGCCTACTTTAATATTCTATATTGATAATTAAATAATATACAAGGTTAGGGATAAGTGGGTTTAATTAAAACCGGATCTAATATACTTAAGTTAATTAAGTATTTATTAAAACTAACAATAATGTTTGTACGTATCTACAATTAAAATTTAGTAACTAATTAAATTATTTGAAAAAAAAAAATTAATAATCAATTTGTAGGTCTGCAATGTCATCTGGTAATTCTATAACCTCTTCGTCAATGGGTGATGATGATGTAGATGGTGTTACGATTTGTTTTAAAGGTTTGACAGTTTTTTTAATTTTTTTTAAAACCTCAGGCGGTAAAACATAGTTGTGACAATTTTTCTTCTTTATTTTTAATTGATTTCTAATCATTATTATAGAATTGAGTGTCAATGAACACATTCTATTTCTCAATTTATTTTTTACAGTGTTCATCACGCTGAACAGCCTTTCTACTTCCGCATTAGAGTGAGGAAGGGACATTGCAGCAATAGCCAAGTCAGCTAGTTCTCGAAATGTATTAACTCCTGCTGCATTCTTGTATTTTAAGACTTGCGCCCAGAATTTAACACTGTCTCCTGCAGTTTCCCATTCTATGAATTGTATAGTTTTCCATTGTTGAACAATTTTATCTGTCTTTTGGTCATCGAATCCCAATTCTCTTGCTAATCCAACCAGTGCATGAGGATCCTTGATCTGTTTTAATGTGTTCTCTGGACTTAAGAGTGTTACTTTTGCTAGGATCTCGTAATTAGAAGGTATTCTGTTCTGAATTTCTTGTACCAACTTGACACTGAAGTCGATGCATCGTTTTTTGATATTAGAAATTGCTTGCGGAGATAAGTTGCTATTACTGGCATGAGATTCGAAAGATGTCCCAAATGTGCAACTGGATCTAGATGATCTTCTACTTTGATAGTGAGGAAATCTTTGTCTGTTGTCGCGGCGCCTGGTATTATTATTCTAACGCAGACAGATCGTAACAAGGTCATCAGAGTTTCTAACAGTTTGACAGGATCAATATTTTCACCTTCAAATACCTTAATGCCAATTTGAACGTCGTGAAGAATACTTTTCAAAAAACATAAGTAAAGACGATTACCCTCGTCATTGTACATTTCCCAAAGAAGTCCCGCTGTATAGCACTTCTCTCTGGCCAAAGAAAAATGTAGTTTTAACTCGTTCCATTGTGCCAATATTCTCAACACAGCAGGCTCTATTGATAACCAACGGGTGTCACAAACCTTTAATATTTTTAATGGTTCATCCCCGCAGTTAATTGTTTGAAACAGCGCTTTATATTCGTCTCGGCGTTTTGGAGAAATGGAGAACCAGTTGTACGTCTCTCTTATCAGAAATTCTATGTTACGTGGCAGATTGCTTTCAGACATGGCTGACCGCCAATTGCAAAGAGTGGCAGATGCATCTAATGAGGATCAAATTTGGTAAATTATATTCTCTCTTCAAAATTTCAATTACGCTGTTATTTCGGCCCGTCATGACCGAGGCATTGTCGGTGCCGATCCCAATCAAATTTTGTATTGAAGACTTTGTGACTCAAACATTTTACTAAAGATGTGACAATACCTCTCGCATCAGCTCTTTCAATAGGCTCCAGAGACAGAAATGATGACACAATATTATTCGTATTCAGGCTAAAATATCGTATTATTATTCCCATGTATTTTGAGACGCTAACATCCGTAGATTCATCTAAAATAATACTATATTTCTGCGTGCCAATATCTTTTAGAAGAGTATCCTTAAAATGCAGCGCCAGCACTTGATTTATAACTCGTACATTTAGTTCTATGCATTTTATATCTTTGCACACTTTGAATCATGAAAACTTCTTTACAAAGGTCTGTAAGGTGGTCAGTGTTGGATATGGAAGTATGTTCAGCAATGACAAGGCAAGCTGGCCTTCAGCTTTTGACTGTTCTTTGAACCATCATCAGGTGTAGAGGTAAACTGGATCTGTTTATTTTTGTGATTAATTCATTTTGCTTTGTGTTTTTTAGATTCTCTGTGCTTACGTAAATCATAAATTTTGGCAGCAATTTCTACATGACAATACTTGCAAAAGGCTTTCGTTGGACTATCCGCTATTGGCTTTATCCACTGTTTAAAGTCTTCGTCATTCTCCCATTCAGTCCTATATTTTTGAATGTAGCTCTTTTTCTTGAGAGGAACATCCATGATATTTCCAATAACTTTCCAAGAACTCAAGACTCTCAATTCACCTTTAAAACTTAACAAAATGAAAATGTAAGAACTATCCACGCGTGAGAGGCTACGGCTAAACAAGAACAATGCGATCTATCGTTTCGACTTTCGGTACTATATGAGTGGAGTTGGGGAAACCCCGATCATAGATTACACCTGCGGCGCGGAGAGTGAGCGGACCGCGGTAGTGTTGCCTTCTCAGCAGCGGTAACCATGTTTCTTTAAAAGAACTTAGTAGCTAACAAAATTACCAGAAGTAGTTAGAAGTAGCTAGATTCGTTTTGGTGGCTAAAATTGATTTTTTTTTGGCTAAAACCTTTGAAAATCCGCTAGATCTAGCCACAAAGTGGCTAAAACGGCAACACTGGAGCGGATTAGAGGTACGCGAGAAAGAGAAAGAGAAAATTGAAACAGGTTATGTCATATTATGTCATTTGATATTGAGATGAGCAAATGTGAGTGAGTTTTGATTTATCCACGGATGCGTTAGCACTTCTTACTAGTTTGTGAGATTTATTAGAGTAATTTTTCAAAAAGCTCGTTATTATAGCAATTCGATTGTGAAAAAGGACCAGTCGAACAATTTTTAAAAATTTACATTTTTAGATTTTTTTTTTATCGACCCTAATCTAGAGTCACACTAACTGGCGCACAATGGACTGCGGATGCGGACTGCAGTTGAGCGTTCCTAACCCAGCTGTGAAAAAAATACGGGCTAAAAAGTATGAGAGAAACAAAATGGTCGAGACGTCAGTAGTTGTCTTTTTCTGTAGATAATGAGACTCAATAAAAGAGAAAAGTATTAGCCACACAGTCGTAAACGCGACTGCTGATCATGTGCTATTCCTGGGCCAAAATCAGTTATTCGATTTTCTGTCAAGAAATTCTCAATAGTAGTCCGGAATTTGAAAGTTGGCTGTTAGTGGTCGTGACGGATTGTCATCCCTCGGATTATGACAGCGACGGAATAGAGAGTGCACCATCGTGTACAATCAACTTCAATATAAATTATTAAGAATAACTCAAAACAATTGGTCAGACCTTGATCAAATTTATGTGGGACCACATGACAATTTAGCGAGGAAACGTAGCCAGCGTTCTTGGCACGATACAACAGGAGTAGGACTGTATGACAATAATAAATAAATATGTAAATACTCGTATTTAAGTTATTAGTTTTTATAAATTAATTTGAAATATTGATAATAGTTGGTGGAATATTTTAAATACTCATGTTTAATTCTTATAAGGAAAGAAAAGAGATGAGCAAAATATATATGTAGGAAGATATTAAAATATCTTCTTACAGATATTAGAATCACAAGGAAAGGCTTTATAATAGAATTATATTTTATTCAATATAGTACTACTACCACTGGTTCGGATAAAACTTCTGTCCTGGAAGAACCAACAAGAAACCTTTTTCTTTTATATAAAATTAATTTACAATATATTATTTAGATAAGAACAGAGCTAATCAATTAATAATTGAACTGATACTAATTTTGTAGGTGACAATAATAATTAATTCGTTTGCAAAATTTATTATCGAATGAGTCTAGGATGAGCTAGTAGCGGAATACAACAAGCGCACTGTGCCACGCCACGCCAGAGCAAAGATTCCTCTAACGCCGGTCGCTCCGTCTGTTTAATACACGTAGTAAAACAAGTTGCGTAGTGGGAGAGTGGGGAATTGAATCACGCGCTCAGTGGAAGAATTGACAGAAGTGCTGAGCGGTGCACGTGTTGTTTACAAGAATTCTTGTTATGCACTAGTCTTGTGCCTGCTCCGTCATTTTAAAGACCACTCCATACTAGTTCATTAAGGACAGAGAACTAGTTCGTTCTATTGGCTCTATTCGGTCATCAGTACTATTAAGCAGTTTAAACCTTATAGCCCGTTTACACTCTCGCGCGAGCGGCGAGGCGAACCACGAGGTGCGAGTGTAAACGCTAGCTCGTGGCTCGCCTCGCCACTCACGGCGCTCCCATCGGAGGCGGTTTTTAGGCACGAGGCAAAGGTCTCGCGAGGACGCGAGCGTGGTGTTTATACTTGCACTCTCGTTTCAGTTGATTTACGGCGCCTTCCGTGCAGGTTGTTGTTTTGATGGGTTTACGTTCGACTTCAATTAAAAATGGATCATCCATCATCTACTGCACCAGAAAATCGAGTAAAAGTCCTAACACAGCAAATAATACAACCATCACAAATTATAAATCAAGCATATAACGCCGCAATAGATGACAAAGATTAGTACATTATGATAAATAAGTGTAAGAATCAGCCAGGGTCAACTGTTCAATAAATAAAGACGGCAATATGCAAGCAAGACACTGTTAACTTAATAACTGTTAAGTTGATGCCGCTATTATTTCGACGTCTTCCATCGTTGCTGGCTCAACGCAAACTGAACGCATCGCGAGAGTGTAAACAGGCACTCGTTACCTCGCAACAACACGCGAGCTGCGAGGCGAGGTACGAGGTGAGGCGCGAGGCGAGAGTCTAAACCCGGAGTTAGACCTTAGAGTAATTACTCTCTAGCGTAGCAGAGAAATATAGATCTCTATTCTCTGTCTACGCTCTCTAGTATATATACAGTAATCTCTATCTATCTCTACATACGTATGCATAGAGAACCTACAATTCTACATAAATTGAGTCAATATACTTATGTCGCTTTTTCTAATTTAATGTTCAAATAAGGCAAAAAGAGACAAATCTATTGAAAGATGTTGCGTGTAATTCATGCGTGGAAATAGAAATGTCAAGTGGTCATCTTTGGTCTCTTTATACTATGCAAAATATGAGAGTAAATACACTCGTATCTTCTGATGTACTAAAAATATGACATCCCTATTGTAGTAGTATTATATGTGACGTTACTTTAAAAGACATGACGTCCAACTTCTTATTAGTTTGTGCATGACGTCTTTAATCTATAGTGAATATTCGTTCACAATGTTAGCAAAAATCGACATCGATATACTCGTTTTTGTTTAGTTATTTATTTTTATAATTTTACTATAAGTCTAAAATATAAAGAAAATAGAAATTATTATTCGAACGATCAAGTGAATTGTTTTCTAAATCAAGTGATGATTATTATATTACATTTCAAATATTCGTTTGGCAATCTTTAAAAACTAATAGTTAGGGAGGTATGAATATTAAGTCTTGACAGACACACGATAAATAAGCGAGTTGTATCCCATGTGTAATCCCAATTTATATCCTTACTAACGATCCGCCCCACCTTCGTTCGACTGTTTTCTAGATCTCGACAACAGCGCCACTTACCGGGTCCAATTGTAAGTATGAGTGTTAATCAAAATCGGTCCAGCCGTTCTCAAGTGATGATCTTTTATACAGGCGGCAATTAATTTTAATTTATATAAATTTACCACCTTCTTAGCGGAAAACCATTGACTATATTCAACAAAGCTGTTTCTGCTTGGATGAAAATATTTCGAAATCATGAAGTTAAGGCAGGATCTTGATAATGCCGTGTAGTGGCGGCGTAAAAGAATCCACTATCTCCTACCAAATAATATTTTGTTGAGAAAGAGCGTAAAAAAATAAAAGGAAATACGAACAAGTTAAGGTACATCGATAATCTCCCACTTGTTCTAGCAGTATAAAGTATCGCGCAGATGACCAAGAGAGATCAGTTCGTAATTCTACGAGTCTCACTGTCGTTACTATGCCCATTGGGGTATTCTACTATATATTATATATATTATAGTGTAGGCAAGGAAGATCGTGTTGCTGAGAGGCTGTTCTGAATTACATCGAGATGGATAGTGATGCTGTTGGTTTGCATACTTTGGTGTTATCGTGTAATTGGGTCCTGATAGTAAGCTGGGTTTGTTAACGAGTAGCGTTCTTTAATTTAAATAATTTTGAGAATAATTTCTAACATCAGAAGTGGAATAATTTCTTACAATTTATTATTACTTAGAAGCTCTAAGACCCCATACCATCCCGTGAGTATCGTAAAAGACGACAGAGGAAAATAAAACGGGAGATATGCAACACTATCTTTCTGATAACAACCCAAAATAATCAAAAATTGCGGTTGCCAGCGCACTTGCTAGGAGAGGGAACTATGGCAAATATTCCCTCTACGTTCAGCAGTCGACTTATGATAGGCTGTAATGAATGAATAAATGAATGATGGGTAATATGTTGAGTGAGCAGAGAGGAGAACGGGTAATACGTTCGTAATCGATTTATTGGTAGTTGTGATCTAGCGACAAAAGAGAAGGCAGACCTCTGTCGTGCCGTTGTTATTGTACTATCATAGCAGTGCCCCCTGTATACGTTGCGTGAAGCAAACCCAGTGTCGATTAAACAAACACAGTTATTATTCCCTGTGAAACCCATAATAAGTCTAAGGATAAGTTGGCGGAAATATACCAGCTGAATTTAAGTAGATTTGTACGTGGTAGAGCCATGTTACAGCTATGTTAGTATCAAGATAATTAAACCACGCAATCCGGAATGATTAAAATTGGCTCCAAACTCAATTTGCATGCAAATCATTGAAATCGCTCCAGACAGACTTAATGTGAGAAAAAGTAGGTCCCTGACGTATAAAGATATCAGCAGAGGACTGCGATTGATTTTTGAAGTTTGACTTTTGCATAAACGTGATTAACTTTGAAGTAAATTATGAAAAGTAATATTATTCATAGTTACTATTTTTATCATCATCATCATAAGGGGAAGGATCACGTTATCACCTAATACCAGCGTGAAGTAGCAGATTAATGCTGCTGTGTTTCTTATGAAGTGTATAGAACCGGAGATCCTTTCTACTGGAAATGGGGCATTCCATCTAAGTCCTCAGGGATGACAACACATCTGCATTTTGATTCTTAATCGGGGATAGATTTAGATGTCTATGAGCCACAGCATTCACTTACCATAAAGCGGACTGTGTGCTCGTTTGTCTATTTTGTTCTATAAAAAAAACATAGGACTCTTCCACTGTAGAAAGGATATGCCTATCGTTGCGCTTGATGGACGAATTAACGGTTGCAGTTGCTACTGCAATCGTCAAACCAAATACCAAATTCGGTGATTTTTTGAACCTTTGACGCTGCTCCTTGTACGTAGTACGTCCAATTGAAAAGCTATAAATTTAAAAAATACTACAATCGCAACAACAATATACGACTTAGTAAAAAGATCAGTGATTTGTTTAGATAAAAGGATCCCATCATTTGCCATTTATATGAACATGACGAAAGTATTTGACCATGTAGACCATAATATATTGCTGGAAAAATAAAGCCGTCATGGTGTAAGAGGTAATGAACTGAACTTAATAAAATCTTATTTAACAGACAGAACACAAAAAACTGTAATCAGTCAGATCTGTTACTCTACAAGGCAAGAAAAAATATATACGTCTAATAATAGAACGATTAGGCAACGCGTTCCCCAAGGTAG
>JAGSMP010002533.1:0-22435 GCA_029286625.1 Parnassius orleans
CCACGCAATCCGGAATGATTAAAATTGGCTCCAAACTCAATTTGCATGCAAATCATTGAAATCGCTCCAGACAGACTTAATGTGAGAAAAAGTAGGTCCCTGACGTATAAAGATATCAGCAGAGGACTGCGATTGATTTTTGAAGTTTGACTTTTGCATAAACGTGATTAACTTTGAAGTAAATTATGAAAAGTAATATTATTCATAGTTACTATTTTATCATCATCATCATAAGGGAAGGATCCGTTATCACCTAATACCAGCGTGAAGTAGCAGATTAATGCTGCTGTGTTTCTTATGAAGTGTATAGAACCGGATCCTTTCTACTGGAAATGGGGCATTCCATCTAAGTCCTCAGGGATGACAACATATCTGCATTTTGATTCTTAATCGAGGATAGATTTAGATGTCTATGAGCCACAGCATTCACTTACCATAAAGCGGACTGTGTGCTCGTTTGTCTATTTTGTTCTATAAAAAAAACATAGGACTCTTCCACTGTAGAAAGGATATGCCTATCGTTGCGCTTGATAGACGAATTAACGGTTGCAGTTGCTACTGCAATCGTCAAACCAAATACCAAATTCGGTGATTTTTTGAACCTTTGACGCTGCTCCTTGTACGTAGTACGTCCAATTGAAAAGCTATAAATTTAAAAAATACTACAATCGCAACAACAATATACGACTTAGTAAAAAGATCAGTGATTTGTTTAGATAAAAGGATCCCATCATTTGCCATTTATATGAACATGACGAAAGTATTTGACCATGTAGACCATAATATATTGCTGGAAAAATAAAGCCGTCATGGTGTAAGAGGTAATGAACTGAACTTAATAAAATCTTATTTAACAGACAGAACACAAAAAACTGTAATCAGTCAGATCTGTTACTCTACAAGGCAAGAAAAATTATATACGTCTAATAATAGAACGATTAGGCAACGCGTTCCCCAAGGTAGTAATTTGGGTCCTTTGCTCTTTATAATATACATCAAAGATATTGTTGAGTCTTGGAAATACCCAATGATACTGTTTGCAGACGATGGTACTATTTTCGTAGAGAGTGACAGTGTAGCAGAATATCAAAATGATATAAACTTTGCTATTGAAAACAATATTAAATTGTTAAAAGCAAATAATCTGAAAGTTTATTTTGAAAAAAGCAAAAATAATGCAGTTTACACAAAGAAAAAGTACCCCAACTCAAACGATATGCTATGGAAATAAGACTATTACTGAAACAAAAGTAGCTAAATTCTTGGGGCTGTTTATCGCATTCAAAAGAAGTCGGTAACAAAATGTATAAATTTTCATTTGCACTGTATAAACTGTCAAAAATAGCTGATCGAAAGACTGTTCTAACAGCGTACCATGGCTTCGACCCTGCGATATGGTATCATATTTTGGGGACTATCAACACACAGGGAATTAATGATGAAAGCTCAAAAACAATGTATTCGAGCTCTATGTGTGGTAAAGCTTACAGAAAGTTGCATACTATACTTTAGAACCCTTAAGATATTAACATTACCCTGTATTTATATACTAGAATCATGTATGTTTATAAAGTGCATTCAGGATCTTTTTGAAATTATATGTACAGCCATCTTCTGTTAACCTTCGTCCTCGGAAACAAAAAATCCAGACAAATGTATGTAAAACTGCCCTTATGAAAAAAAATGTTGTTGAAATAATTTAGGGGCCATTAAATTATATAATAAATTACCTGATCATATAAAATGTTATTATGTGTAAAAATTTAAATGTACTCTGAATAATTTTCTTATAGATAAATTTTATTATAATGTCAATGAATTTCTACTTACTAATGATTTAAATATGTAATTTAATTGTTTTGTTTTGACTCTGTTTACTTAATTTAATTGTTATTTTGATTTGTTTCATTTATATTTAATTTTATGATGGGTGGATATATACATTCGTATGCTGTAAAAGCATTTCAAGGAGATAGAAAACTGGCAACACGCACTGGTTGTACACTGTCGACTTCAAGTTTTGTGGTATACCTAACGAGAAGATGGGTCGTAATTTCCCGACCGCTGACCAGCCAAGTTGAATCCGTCGATTGGCCTCTCGGTCAAAGTTGGACTAACCTGGTCGGACTATTTTTCCCATGTAAACATACTCGTCAACAACTTCGAGCTTAGTGCTCCCAACTACTACTGACATAGGTGTGACATGGACTTTACACATGATCTTTGTTTTCTCCATGTTCAGCTTAGGTCCTCCAGCGATTCTGCCATAAGGACTATGTCGTCGGAAAATCGAAAGTGAGTGATGTACTCGCCATTGACGTTAATACCGTATCCTTTCCAGTCCAGTAGCTTGCAAACGTCTTCCAATGCAGCGGTGAAGAGTTTCGGGGATATAACGTCACCCTGTCTTATATCTTCCTGCAGTTGGATAGGTTTCGTGCTCTGGTTCTGTACTCGGATAGCCATCGTAGCACTACTGTACAAACACTTCAGAACTTCGATATACTGACAGTCAACTTGCGCCGCTGAAGAGACCGCAACATCGCCAATTTCGACGGAATGAAAAGCTTTCGCAGTCCACATGCGCAAGACATAGTGGCAAATTGTACTCCTCGATCTTCTGTACAATTTGCCGAAGATATGTTTGTGGTCTATGGTGCTAAAGCTCTTTCGAAGACCGGCATTGAATCTGCGTGCGAGACGATTCGTAATGAATCTCGAAAACAGCACGTAGATGCGGCTCAGAAGGAAATCGGTCTGTAGTTCTTCAAAAGGTGTTGTCGCTTTCTTGAAGAACAAGAGATCACACTTCTGCACTACGCCGCGGAATAGTGCCACCGTGGTGGACGAATTAAAAGCTTCTGAAGGACTTCAAGTACCGGTTTTCCACCCGCATTTTCCACCCGCATTCATAAGCTCTGCTGTAATTCCATCCTCATCCGGGGACTTGCCGTTTTTAAGGTGCTGGAGAGTCATTCTTATCTCGCTCAGACTGACGTCCGGAATATCATCGGAATAGTGTCGGATAAAACTTGCTCTCGGATCGTTACTCACACTTGCGTGTGGCTTCAACGATGATGTTTACATGCTGCCCATACAACCTCTCAATCTCAGTCAAAATCTCAGGTGTCCCGAAAACGATGCTGCCACATTCCCATATGTTTTCTTATCATTCCTAAATGGATTTTATTTAATTGTACTTTAATGAGCACTTGCTTAGGTCAAGGTCTTTTCACTATCCTACCTGGTGGAAAGCAGAGATTTGACGCAAGATATTATGTACCATTACTAAGCAGATACCTCTCCACTTTGTTCTGGAATAGTAATATTCGTCATTATCGTATATTATGTACGCATGTAAATGTTAACGGAACGAAATTGATCAGTTTTCCTTGGTATAGTTATTCACTCACGCATACAATCGGGTCCTCAAATTAAAGCCCAGCGAACCTAGTCAAGGAGATATAGTTCCGCAAGATTGATTTATTTTAGTTATTTCCGTCATGTGATTTTTTATAGAATGCTCCTTATTGTTGTGATGATCTTATATAGAAACTATTATGATTACACAGAAAAGAGCTATTCGCGCAATTATAATATAATATTAGACCAAGGAAAGCACAGAAACATCTTATGGCTTCTGATAGATAGTGGTATAGTATTTTTAGTATTTAATTTATGCTAGAATTAACATATAGAGACTATAGTGACATATATTATGTCAAGAACGTGAAAAGGACAAAAGGTACCTTTTATAACACAGACTAAGTTGGTTTGAGCCCACGCTCTAACGCGTGTTGAACAAACAAGTCTCAGTGTTTCTTCTAGTACGTAGTAGTACATATTAATTCAATAATTGAGACAGGCGACGGTAGAAATAGTATCAAAGCGTCTGGTACTATGATGGTCAATCCGCCTCTCACGTGGTGATTAAGGCAAATTCTTTTTACAGCAAGAGATCCGTGTCAACAGTGGACTTTTCAAGACTGATGAAGAAAACACATGAGCCACTAAGAACGTTTTACGAAACCAAAAAAATTGTTCTGAACTCTCCACCCGCAGCTTATTTTCCCGCACTTCTATAAAAAATATACACCCCGTCAAAGTAATAAAAACTCGTGATCAAAATCTTCCCTGCGCTTCTCGATCGCTGCAGTTTGGTAGGTGTTGGTTCATATTGAAACAACTAGTTCGTAGACTGGCGTTTTTTTTCTGGATCGTATTGATAAATCCAAGATTCGCCACTTGTAATCATGTCGTAAACACGTCAGAAGAACTTGGTTCAAATCTAGTAATCATGTCACGGCACTATTCTTTACGGGCCACGTTCGTGTTTCAAGTTATTTCCGATACAATACTAAATATGTGCTGAATCTCCTCATGCGTAATTCTTTTTAAACGTGGATTTTCGTAGCATCAATTTCATTCATCTGCTACAGCCTATCAAAAGTTCACTTCTGAACATAGGCCACCCCCATAGATTGCCAAATAGCGGGGATATTTGCCATAGTTGCTACGCTTGACAAGCGGCAGCAACCACAGTTTCTTTTTTATTTGTCTATTATCGGGGAGATGCTGCTGGATATCTCAGTGCCTTTTGTAGTATAATAAGCGTTCTTTAATCTCTCTTTTTTGTTATGAAGAAAACATATTCTTTTAGCATAAAGGAATATATGTCAATAATTAATCACCCATTTGAATCTTCATTATACAAATTCCCTTAAGTTCCCATATATTTCGATGTCGACACCACAATGAAAGTGGTGAAAATTACCGCGGAAAGGATTGAGTATATCCCGAGTGAATAATTTTATCGCAAATTGTTTTCACGTCTCATTAATTTTCAGGATGTTTTGACGGAAGAATTTTGGAACGTTTCCGATAGCAATAGGAAACTCGCGGACTAGAACAAATTAATGTTGTAAGTCCTGGAACGTCCATTCGTTAAATGCGTCATCGGAAAATTAAGAGATGGAGAAAGCAGAAAGTATGAATAATTATCGTTTCAGATATTTTTAATTTGACGATACAATGTCATTGTTAAGTGATTCAGAGTATGTGGTTCAAAACCCAGCCTTCACCGTAGTGATCACTTATCATCAGTTGAGCCGACCTCGTTATACAGCTCAGCTGTACTCTCTCATCATCATCATCATTACAGCGCTTCACAACTCCACTGCTGAACATAGGCCTCCCCCAAGGAATGCCACAAAGCACGGTCCCGAGCCACCTGCATTGTCGGTTCTTCGAGCTATATAGCCGGCCCATTGCCACTTCAGCATAGTAATTCTTCATATATACATATATAAGTTTAAAACTAAGGTTTATTTTGATTTTCTGTCTCTCTGCTACTGCGGTTATGTTTATATCTGAATCTTATTATATAAGCATCAGATACAGGTACGTAAGAACCAGTGACCGCTACTGTACTTGCTCGTAGTTAAAAAAAATCTACTAATATAAAGTTCCCGCGCAGTAACGGTATTTGAAATAAAAATCAGCAACTGGATTTACTATCATTTCCAAAATTAAAATATAAAATTAAAATAGGACAAAAGTGAACAGTTTACCTAATGAGAGTATGTTGAAGTTCAAGACACCACATTTTATCCTCGGTTAAGAATCAAAACAGAGATGATTTGTGAACCCTGTAAACTCAGATGGAATGCCTCATTACTGGTACGGTTTTAATTGTAAAATACGACAGAAAAATTAAAATGTTTATGTTGAGGGCACGCTAAAAATGTGTGTGGCTACAGCACGAAGGTAAGCTCAACCAGGAAAGGATCACGCTCTCACAAAAAACCAGTGTGATATAGTAGCATAATGCTGTCATATTACTAATGGTGAGCTACGAGACCCAGAGATCCTTTTTAGGGTTCCGTACCCAAAGGGTAACCAACGGGACCCTATTACTAAGCCTCCGCTGTCCATCCGTCCGTCCATCTGTCCGCCCGTACGTCCGTCCGTCTGTCTATCAGCGGGCTGTATTTCTGTTGCGGCTATAACAAAAAATTATAAAAATAAATTAAAAATTATAAAGGGCTCCCACACTACAACATGTTTTTTACCTACATAGTATAAAATCTTGTACGATGGTATGCAAATTCATGCGCGAGTCTGATTCGCACTTGGCCAGTTTTTATTAACAACGAAGCACTCCATATTAGTCCTCAGGCATGACAACATATTATGTGGACTTATTTAAATATTTGTAGACAATATTCGTTTTTTTTTTATTTATGTACACCCAACAAGATAACAGAAACAGTCATATAGTGAGTTTGTACTCACTATATGACTGTTTCTGTATCTTGATGTCTATGTCTATCTTCCAGTAGACCCATAAAGGAAAATATATTAAAAATAATAAAATAAATACTAATACATACATGCAATAATTACATATAATATATATAAACTAATACTCATCATCATTCATATAGCATCATTTCATCATTATAGCCATTCACAAGTCCACTGCTGAACATAGGCTTCCACCAAGGAATGCCACAAAGCACGATCCTGAGCCACCTGCATCCATCGACTTCCTGCATGTCTTACCAGGTCGTCACTCCATCTAGTGGGGGTCGGTCTACACGTCGCCTGCTGGTCCAAGGCTGCTACTCAAGTCTTTTTCCCCATCAGTTGTTGGTTCTTTTGAGGCTATATGGCTGGTCTATGCCACTTCAGCTTACTAATCCGTTGGTATGTCAGTCCTCTGGATCTACTGCGGATGCCCTCTTTTCTAAGTTTATCACACAGAGAAACCCGAGCATAGCCTCTCCATAGCTCGCTGAGCGACAGGCTTCCTCATACGGCTAGCATAAGGACCACGTCTCAGATCCATAAGGTCATCACTAGCAACAATGGGTTGTACAATCTCTCCCAAGTTTTGACGTATACCTGACGAGAAGATGTCCAAATCGAAGGTGAATGATGTACTCGCCATTGATGTTAATACCGTATCCTTTCCAGTCCAGTAGCTTGAAAACGTCTTCCAATTCAGCTATGATGAGTTTCGAGGATATAACGTCAACCTGTTTTACGTCTTACTGCAGTTGAATGGGTTTCGTACTCTGGTTCTGTACTCGGATAGACATCGTAGCCCTACTGTACAAACACTTCAGCACTTCGATATACAGACAGTCAACTTGGCACCGCTGAAGGGATTGTAGCACCGCCCAAATTTTGACGGAATCAAAGGCTTTCTCACACTAGCAAGGCAAAGTGGCAGATTGTACTTTTCGGTTTTTTGTACAATTTGTCAAAGGGTATGTATGTGGTCTATGGTACTAAAGACTTTTCGGAAAGTGGCTTGTTCGAGAGGCTGGAAGTCATCGAGTCTGCTTGCGAGATGATTCGTAATGGTTCTCGAAAACAGCACGTAGAGGCTCAGGAGGGAAATCAGTCTGTAGTTCTTCAAGAGAGCGTTGTCGCCTTTCTTGAAAAACAAGACCACCGCACTTCTGCTCAACACCTCTGGAGTAGTCCCACCATGTAGGATGGAATTAAAGAGCATCTTAAGGACTTCAAGTACCGGTTTTCCACCCGCTTTCGGAAGCTCCGCTCTAATTCCATCCTCGCCTGGGGCCTTGCCGTTTTTAAGGTGCTGGAGGGCCATTCGAATCTAGCTCAGACTAACGTCCGGGATATCATCGAAATAGTGTCGGATAAGACTTGCTCTGGGATTGTTACTCACACTTGCGTGTGGTTCCAACGATGATGTGTACAGTTGCCCATAGAATCTCTCAATCTCACTCAAAATCTCAGGTGTCCCGGAAATGATGCTGCCGTACTCGGTCTTCAGCTCCGACAGTTGGCTCTTTCTGGCAGATAGATCTCGAGCAAGGAGTTTGGGCCCTGGTTCCACTCGATCCTTCTCTCGCTCAGCCGAGCCGTATTGAAGTTGCGTAAGTCCCGCCGCCTGCAATTGGTGATCTGTCTGTTCAGTTGCCCGTATGCTGTCAAATCTGCTGAGGGCTGCGAAACTATTCCGTCTAGCAACCAGCGATTAGAGTATGATCGGAGGTTTTTGTATTCTTTCAGCAACTTTCTTGCAGAACTTAACTCCGACCCGCAAGGACGGTTTCTCGAACTTGTCATTCATTCTTGAATGATAAGATGCAAAAATATAATACCTTTATTAAAACACTAATAATATTGTATACTCGGTCCAATAGAGAGCAGGAGTCAGCCAACACAAGCATTACTGCATGCTGGGCGACTCTGGTCACAGAATAATGCTTGCAGACCTAAGTTAAAGAAAAAGCTTTTTTTTTTATTTTTATAATAACTTCACCATGTTGTGTCCTCTTATTTCTATTAAAATGTATAAATACTATAACGCGTTGTAAATAAATTACATTATATTTTTTGTTCGTATTAGCTAAGAAACTTATTTTATATTTCATATATTTTTTGTACGCAATATATAAAGTATAAAATTTTACACCAAAATAGCAATATTTCAAATTAATCTTTCAGATAATTCATTAAACTGATAATAAATAACGTTTGTTTTATCATTTTAGAGTCACGTACCGCGCGAACCCTCTTTCAGGAAGTTTAACTAAGTTGAAGCATATCATTTATTTGGTGGTGCTGAAAATATTTGAGATTTAATATTTTCTAAAACTTATTTCTTTATTGCATCAGTATTACAATAAACTATATTACAACATCTATTAAATGTGCTAACTAAGTTATTTAAAATTAATGCAAATATTATACGTTATTTAAAATGAATTTCTTTATGAAATTGAAGTGAATAGATTTTCCAGTTCTCCTGATGTTAAGTGGTTGGCTGCAAAACATGTATTTCTGCCAACAACTTTAAACATAGAAAGCTATAGATGCGGTTATATCATGAGTCTAAGATGGAATGCTTTGATGAAATGAATAGAGTCTGTAATTATTTAGGCTCTCTTTACCGTTCGGACCAATATACAACAGTACAGGTGCAGGTTTTTTACTATATCTATCACATTTAACCTAGCAGTTCTGGGAATAATCATTAGAAAAATTAAGTTAAAGTGAAAACTTACTTCTCAGAAAGTAAAAATGGAAATTTTAAGTCAATGAACACAGTTAAGTCAGCGTGGTGGACTATTCCATAATTCAAAACTCTTTCAGAAACAGTAATATCGAAGATAGAAATTCAGGAAATAATAATGCCAACCCACTTACCAAGCGTGGTACTATGGCAAATATCCTATAGGGACAATCTATGTGAGAGGCATATGTACAGCAGTGGACTATAATAGGCTGTAACGATATATATGTTAAACGATACACATCCTACGACACTGCTTGTGGAGTCAAGTTGGCGGTGTTTCATACCCGTTCTCCGAAAAGCCCGTAAAACAGTTGGTCCTGTGCCTGATCTCTCTCCCGTCGTCGAGTAATCACTGCTTCAGACTATAAGAGAGAGAATAGATAAGTGCACTTGTGCTTGCACATACACTCAGGAACTATAGGTGGTGTCCTGCGCAGATGGCTAATCTCTTTTGAGACAGCCTTGACCGAAATTCGGTCTGGAGGACATTAATAGAGGTATTCATTTCATTTCATCTTAAGAATAACTGTAAATCTACATTATCACATATACACAAAAATAGCATTGTCAGAACATGTTAATAGTCAAATGCGTGCTTCTACGCTTACTAGCCCAAGTAGTGGCTGGTAAGAATACCCACTACCCCAAATCTTCCCGTGGTGTCGTAGAGACGACAGAACCTGAGACAGAAGATGGGCAGCAGCATCTGTCTGATAACAGCAAACTACAGTAAAAAAACTGCGGTTGCCAACCCGCTCGCCAAGCGTGGCAACCGGCGGCCCCGCTATTCCTGGCTGCGGTGGTGACCATAGTAAGGGCGGTTCAGGGGGTGCTAAGAGTCTCCGGTGGAGGTTCGGTTGCCACCTAAGACGACTCGACCTGGCAACATACAACGCACGCACCCTGAGGACTGACCAGAAGATCCTGCATCTGGAAGAAGAGATAGACAAATTGCACTGGGATATTATAGGATTATCTGAGGTAGACCAAATTGCCGGAATCGAGGACACGGTAATCCTCGAATCCGGCAACTTGGTCTATCACCGGGAGGACGACCGTCTATCCCAAAGTGGTGTCAGATTTATCGTCTCGTTATAAATCTCTCGTTAACAACGTTGTAAAGATTGGAAGTGTGTCGACGAAGGTTGCGTACCTTATACTCAGAATCACCAAACGGTATTCGTTGAAGGTCATACAGGTTTACACACAAACTTCGGCACACCCCGACGGTGGAAGAAATATATAAGAATAAATCTAAAGCCATGTATTTTTCCGTAACCCACTATACGGTGTTAATGGGAGACTTCAACGCAAAACTAGGCACAAGAGAACAGTATGAGTTGAATGTGAGCAATAGGGCAGCAAACCAAGAGATGCCAACAGCTGGCCGACTTCATGGAAAGAGGACTCTTATGATCAACTCTTTCTTCCAGAAGCGGCCCCATAGGAAGCGGACCTAGTCGAGCCCCGACGGTTCGACAAAAATTGAGATTGAGTTTATTACGACGACCAGACAACAACTGTTCAGAGATGTCTCAGTGATCGCAAGGGTGAAAACTGTCCGAATGGTTAGAGGCACACTGAACCTAAACGTTAAGTTAGAGAGGTCTCGTCTAATGAAGTCATCGCTCCGTTCCCCTCGTGCTCTAATCGAATGTCCCGGAACCTTACGGCTCGAATTACAAAACCGTTTTCAGTGCCTAAAAGATTGCAATTCAGTAAACCATATGAATGACAAGCTAGTGGAAACTGTCTATGCGGTCGGAGCTAAGTTTTGCAAGACCCGGCGCAGAAGAAAACAAAAACTCTCCGATCATAATCTTAATCTCATGGCTGTTAGACTTTGTTTTTTGTTAGATTTGACAGCATACCGGCAACTGAACAGACAGATCTCCAAATGCATGCGGTGGGACTTACGCAACTTCAATACGGCTCGTATTGAGCGAGAGAAGCGATCGAGCGGAACCAGGGCTCCAAAGCCTTTGCTAGAGATCTGTCTGCCAGAAAGAGCCAACTGTCGAAGCTGAAGACCGAATGTGGCAGCATCGTTTCCGGGACACCTGAGATTTTGCAGCTGTACACGTTATCGTTGGAGCCACACGCAAGTGTGAGTACCTATCCAAGGGCAAGTCTTATCCGACACTATTCCGATGATATCCCAGTACATAAAGTCCTTCAGAAGCTCTTTAATTCCGTCCTCCATGGTGGCAAAACCCCGAAGGCGTGGAGCAGAAGTGCGGTGGTTTTGTTCTTCAAGAAAGGCGACAACGCTTTCTTGAATAATTACAGACTGATTTCCCTTCTGAGCCGCGTCTATGTGCTGTTTTCGAGAGTCATTACGAATCGTCTCGCAATGCAGCACCATAGACTACATACATACCCTTCGGTAAATTGTACAGAAGACCGAAGAGTACAATCTGCCACTTTGTCTTGCGTATGTGGACTATGACAAAGCCTGTGATTCAGTCGAAATTTGGGCGGTGCTGCAGTTTCTTCAGCGGTGCCAAATGAACTATCGGTATATCGAAGTGCTGAAGTGTTTGTAAAGTAGGGAAACGTATCCAAATCCATATAATATAACATATCCGAAAAGCGAAACCTATCCAACTGCAGAGAGGTGTAAGACAGGGTGACGTAATATCCCCGAAACTCTTCACCGCTGCATTGGAAGACGTTTTCAAGCAACTGGACTGGAAAAGATACGGTAATAACGTCAATGGCGTATAAATCACTCACCTTCAATTTTCCGACGATATAGTACTTATGGCAGAATCGCTGAAGAACCTAATCACTATGCTCAATAACCTCAATAGTGTTTCCGAACGGATAGGTCTTAAGATGAACATGGACAAAACAAAAATCATGTTTAACGTCCATGTCACACCTATACCGGTAGTTTTTGGGAGCACTAAGCTCGAAATTGTTGACGAATATGTTTACCTGGGACAAATAGTCTGACTAGGTAAGTCTAACTTTGACCGAGAGGTCAATCGACGGATTCAACTCGGCTGTGCAGCGTTCGGGAGATTACGACATATCTTCTCGTCAGACATACCTCAAAACTAGATTGTACAACCAGTGCGTGTTTCCAGTTTTGCCACCTATGGATCTGAGACGTGGTCCACCACTGCTAGCCGTATGAGGAAGCTCAAGATCGCTCTGCGAGCTATGTAGAGGGCTATGCTCGGCGTTTCTCTGCGTAATAGACTCAAAAACGAGGATATCCGCAGTAGAACCAGAGTAACCTATGTGAAAATTAGTATGCTGAAGTGGCAATGGGCCGTATATAGCTTGAAGAACCGACAACCAATGGGGAAGAAGTTTCTCCAGTGGCAGCCTCATGCCGGTAGGCAGAAGTGTAGGGCGTCCCCACTAGATGGAGTGACGACCTGGTAAGACATGCAGGAAGTCAGTGGATGCATAATCGAGACCGTGCTTTGTGGCATTCCTCGTGGAGGCCTATGTTCAGCAGTGGACTTGTGAAGGGCTGTAATGATGATGATGAATGATGATTAAGAAATCTTAAGAAAAAAGAATACAATAAGAATGAAAATAATATATTTTTGTATATTTCGTGATGTAAATAATGATTTATTATTCTATATTATAGGCTTTGCAGACGAGCAAAATATAATCATTATGTAAATTAAAAAAAAATGGAAACGAAAATAGAGCCCGCCTACTATTTCACTTTTATCCTAGTAGTTATATTTCTTGACTTAATCTAAAGTTGGACCAGGCTACAAAAACATTTCTGATGTTTCAATTGCAGGAAAATAGTGTTTTATTGCATGCCGTAAGCGCTAATCGTGCAGGTATGTTCTACTAGGGTCTAAAAATTAAGATTCCAACGTCTTGGCGCATTTAGTTAAAAAATTATTGTTAAACTTATTAATTTTTTTTAAATAGATTAATTGCTATTTTTACATAAAAAAGGGGTTTTAGTGGCTTATGGTGTAGATTTATCAAATCCGCATGGCTTCGTGTGCGATAACTTTTGAAAATATAAATTGTTCAACTCAATCTATTTTTAAAACTCTTCGTCTATCATGTGGGAAGCCATTGAATGTAAATGGCAGTTTAATTTTGGTTAGTTTAGTTATAATTAATTTTTTTTGGCTGCGAAATGTTGAAATATTCGGTGTTTTAGCAGCCTTGTATGAATTATTTTTATAATAGGGACTGCGTCCTCCGCCAGTTAGTTCGGCGTCAATCGCCATCGTGATGGACGCTATCGAGATTTGTTGCAGCGGCTCAAAAGATCGCTGTACAAATACACAATATTCGAAAAACCAAATTTCTTACATAATTGATTATAATAATAATCAAAGATTTTTATTACAATATTTTAAAAGCACAGAATAAATAATAGTAGTACGTACTAAAAGTAAGTAGGATGTAATATTTATACTTAAATACGTCTTGGACTTTATGGAGTGACCTGAATGATGATATGATGATCATATGAGCATTATGAGTCGTGCACTTTTGGATTTTCGATTTTTTTTTTTAAAATAAAAGTTCGACATAAAATTATCGAAAAATTGGAAGTATAATAAGGTTATTAGTCAAAACTTGTGTGTATTTAAAATACTTTAAAAAATTCCGTATAATCATGTTATACGTAATTTTTTTAATGCGCTTAGGGCATGCCCAATTGGATTTACCAATATTTAACATGCTTATACCATGATGTTATAAGTACTCTCTCACGTACAAACCATAAATTAAAAGTGCCTGTCTGTTTTTACATAGAAATGTAAAAAGGATATCTTTGTACAAGTAAAATATATTTAATACAGTCTACCTGAAATAAAAATAATGATATGGTGCAAAACCTACGAGTACATCTATACTTGATAAACAATTAAAAATGCAGATTCCTTGTCACGTTGTAGGTCTAAGATGGAATGTCTCGATACAATTAAAAAGGGTCTCCGATTATCTATATGCAGCAATAATTATGTCGCCATTTTACTCTTGTCTATATGAGAACGTAGTCTATCCCCGGTTCATCGATTTATTCGTTTCGGACCCAATTTACAGCCTCAGCGTGACAACGACCTACAACAACCATTATGATTTCTCTCAAGTTGAGAGAGATTGTCGAGAGACACCCCTACGACATGTTGGTCCTTCGGATCCATAAGAGCGCAAAATGTATTTATTGACAACAAAAAGGCGGAAGCTCGTAAGAAAAAAAAGTTTAACCCCACGAACGTAATAAATATCGCTTGAAAGAAATCGGGGTCATTGCGTTATCAAGGTCACGTTTCATCCGAACCCTTTTCAGTACGGCTGAGTAAGAAGACGTTTAAAATATCACAATAATTTAATTCTTATTACGTTTAGTTTAGAAAGGTATCATATTATTATTATGTAAACATCATTTTCTTTAGTAAATACTGGTAGACAATTCTCAAAGAGTTGAAATAAAGAATATGTGGGATTATAAAAGAACAAAAATCTGTTAAGATACTATTCGAATGAATTAAAAATATGCTCATAAAACTTAATTGAAGTGAATTAAATGTTTACATTAAAGTGTAAATAAAAGGAAGCCAACATACTGACTTATTAATTTCTGCACTATATACCCATTTCTAAGAGGGAATCATAACGTAGGAAAGTCTGCTACGCTGCTCGCGTGAAATCCATTAATGACTTTACAGGCTTCACAGTCTGGAATGTACAGTAAAAAGCTATTTACTAGATATAATTATTTTTGAATTCATACTGCATTGCTATTGATTCGATCCGCAGTAAGTTTGGGAACACTTGAAATGGGATCAAATGAAATGAAGTAAATTTATAAATTATATTAAGTTTTTTCTTTACTTCAAACCTACTATCGCGTTGGAAATGAGGTTTCTCTGAACCGCAAACAATTAAACCGTTTTAAAAATGTTACTTCATCTTGTATTTTATTTCCTAGTATCCCAACAAAATAAATAATAGCTTAGCCATTATTATTTAAAATGGAGGTTGTATTAATTAATTACTTAAATAATAATAATTTTATTAACGATTAACCTTTTTCCTAAAATATAAACAACTGATTGTACACTATTAGAACTTAGCTTAAAGTGCTCGATTTAGGAATTGTTAGCGGTGGTTACCGAATAGCGGCATCGAACCAAAGGTTTCAACTATCGCAGACCTTTACGCTTAGAAAATTAATAATAAAATATTTTTTTTAAATAAAGACCTAATGGATATAAATAAACAAAACAGAAAATCTCTAATCCGTGCTTGTTCCAACGTAGTAATGATTTCATTAAATAATAATGGTTCCTATGTAAGAGATCAGACAACACTTAGTTATGATTCTGAGTTCAATATATTATTAAAAATACATTATAAATAGTGGCCAAGTACAAATTGTAATCGATTCCGTTGTAACTTTATTTTTTCACCCAGTCAAGTAAATCAACTAGGTGATTTCACCTTTTTTCTGTCGCCTGCACTACACTGCTGTATTTCGGACTAAAAGGTATCGAAAGTCATTATAATTACAGGTTGTGAGGTTAAAACAGCTTGGTTTTTGAGGTGAAAACACCACTACACTAGAAAAGACACACCACCGTCGATAAAACGACACGTGTTTTGCCTCTACACGAGGCATTCTCAGGTGCAGTAGACTCTGCGGTGGCTGACCGCGAAGTGAGCGGTGACCCAAAACAGCAGCTTTCACAACAACAACAACAACAACAACAACAATAGGATTTCTGCAAAGTAACGCCTTATTCTATTAATTACCTTAAGAATTAGCTATTAATGTAGTGATAAAATAGTTGTAAATGTTTAGCTGAAAATTGGAGATTCACCTACTCTGCAGAATGATCCACTTCCTATCTACTTATTATCCTCTTGTATTTATACCAAAGTCCTCCACCTCGCTGTCGTTTTCATCTTCATATTTGGAATCCGCACACTCTTCATCAATCTGATTCGATCCTCATCCATCGTTATGTAAATTATAACCTAAAATAAGTAAAAAAGTTTGAACTATCCAATATCATACAAAAACCATAAAAAAAAATGAAATGAAGGAAGTTGCTAGGTAAACGTTGTTGATGTTGCGTGCCGCTTGTGCTACGTTGCTGTTACGACAGTACTCATATTCGATAATTACTCGAATTTTTAACGTATCCATGATGACCAAAAAGATTTTAAATGCAATGACAACGCTTCATTAAAAATGACAAATAAAAATAAATAAATTTAAAATTAGAATTCCTAGCAAAACAAAAATCGTTTTGATTTGAAATGGCTAGTACTGCAGAACGGCAATTTCATAGGTTCCTATAATACATACATAAAACAGAATATTAAGAGAGACGAACATATTTTGTGGAAAAACTGAGGATTTTTATCGTCAGAAATTTATAATACGTAATCGCTGGAGAAGATCGTGTATTCAGAAGGCAATTACTTTTCTGAATAATGCTGTGTAATATCCTTTTCAAACTATTTGCTTGGCATATAAAAGTAATGTTCACTTTCTTAAAGACTTATGCGGCAATACAATTTGATTTGATTTGAGGTTTTTGATTAAAATTTATTACGAAAAACTGATTTTACGAATCTTATTGCTTTTAAGTTATTTTACTTTTAATTTCCGGCGTTTCAGATACATTAATTCCCGTGACCATGTTTGCTGTAAAGTACCCGAAAAGTCGGTAATTAAAAATAAGTAAAATAACATTAATTTAACGCGATAAAATCCTTAAAATGTATTTAATTCAATGCATCGTAGTCGTTTAAATATGAGAAATCGTATATTACCAATATAATATAATATAATATTTATTACTTAGAGGTTCTAAAACATAAAACTTTAAGCTGTATCTGAAAATGTATAAAAGTAAGACAACCCTTTGCTGTTTTTCTTGGGACATTATGTATGAAAAAAAACAATCGTATAGAACATATCCTAAGATCGTATACCGATATTGTGCCATTGAAACATTATACTTTTAATCTCATTGAGAAGCTCAAGAAATATTTAAATGCAAAACATATTTTTGTTTAACATTATATATGTAATATTTAACACTGACTAAATGTAGTGGCGGTGTTAGTATTTTCAATACCCCAATTCGTTTCGTGAATGTCATAAGAGGCGACAGAGGGAAACGGTCTCCTTAATAACGACCAAAAATTAAAAAAAATCAGTTGACAACCCGCCTGCCAAGTGTGGTAGCTATACAAAGTATATTAAGGCAATCTTTGGGCGAGGTCTATACTCAGTAATAGACTTTTGATAGGCTGTAATGGTAACAGTTGTTTAATATGCTAAAAGTGGTATGTAATTAAATGTTTTGTACAAAACAAATCATTTTGCTCTCTTTTAACATTGCTATTTGAGGTTAAGCCATAGTTGCATTAGCCAATTAAAACCTGCAACCAAAGTCAAATAAAGAAGACTAGAGTTGCCCTGTCACCTCTGATGACTAAGGTGGAATGCATAACAGCCTGCAATGATCTTCATATCGGAATAAGTGCATGCACTGATATTTGGTGACAGAAAAGTTATTTTTAAAAATGAGGGCCAAACAGCATGCGGCTCACTTGATAGTGAGTGTTGACCCCATTCATGAAAAACTGCAACACCAGTGGATGCATTTGCCATTTTAAAGCCGGTTCATATCGATCAGTAAGAGGATACTACTCCAGACGGACGTCTAGGCATAAGAGGAGTTCTACCACATAGTGAACTCGCATTATTGTTAACGAAAAAACATATAATTATATATTAATATAAAAATAAAATAAAGGTAAAGGGTTGTAATCGTATATCAGCTATACAGTAAAAATAACAATCAATTAATTAATTAATTCGTTTTCACAGGTAACAAGGCTGACAATATTATAATTTTAAAGTACCTACCTCCGTGAAATGTTTACAGCATACGAATGTATATCATAAAATAAAAAAAATTAATAGTACACATCATATAATTAAATATAAATTAAACAAATCAAAATAATAGTTAAATTAAGTAAACAGAGTCAAAACAAAATTATTAAATTACATGTTTAAATCATTAGTAGATAGAAATTCATTGACATTATAATAACATTTATCTATAAGAAAAATATTTAGAGTAAATTTAAAAATTTTGCACATTATAACATTTTATGTGATCAGGTAACTTATTATATAATTTAGGGGACATTTCAACAACACGTTTTTCATAAGGGCAGTTCTACATATAGTTGTTTGGATTTTTTGTTTCCGAGGACGAAGTTTAACAGATGATGGTTTTATACTTATATCAAAAAGATCCACTTCACAAAAATTGTTAGTCTCATTTTCAAAGGGTTTATATAAATACAAAAAATATAGATAATATTCCATTTCTAACGACATAAAACACTATAATATTTTAGAAACTGGTATAATATTTTAGAAATGGTGGCAATAAATATTATCTGGGTCAGAAATGAAAAACAACCTAGAACAAAACTCACGTTCTGAAGAAATACGATAACAACTGATAATAAACGAATCCTTTTCGTGAAAAAGTTGCGTTAAATATGACTGCACATCATTTCAGTTGTTATGATTAATGTCCTTTACTTCTAAGAAAAAACAATGAATAAGAATTCAACATATTTCTCGTAATGTTAATAATGGTAATTATTCTATATTATAGGCTGCAGACGAGCAAAATATAATAATTATGTAAATAAAAAATATGTAAACGAAAATAGAGCCCGCCTACCATTTCACTTTGATCCTATTAGTTATATTTCTTGACTTAATCTAAGTTGGACCAGGCTACAAAAACATTTCTGATGTTTCAATTGCAGAAAAATAGTGTTTTATTATGCTTATACCATGATGTTATTTTTCTTGTTTAATTAAAATTACGCTATCTCGTACAAACCATAAATTAAAAGTGCCTGTCTATTTTCCATAAATTTAAAAGGATATATTGTACAAGTAAAATATAAATACAGTCTACCTGAAGTAAAAATAATGATATGGTTGCAAAACCTGGAGTACATCTATACTTTAAACAATCTAAATGCAGATTGCTTGTCACGTTATAGGTCTAAGATGGAATGTCTCGATACAATTAAAAGGGTCTCCGATTCTCTATATGCAGCAATAATTATGTCGCTATTTACTCTTGTCTATATGAGAATAGTCCATCCAGTTCAACCGACTTATTCGTTTTGGACCCAATTTACAGCCTCAGCGTGAAAACGACCTACAACCATTATGATTTCTCTCAAAAGAGAGTAATGAAGTCGAGAGAGCCCCTACGACATGTTGGTCCTTCCAATCTATAAAGGCGCAAAATGTATTTATCGACAACAAAGACGGAAGCTCGTGAAAAAGTTTAACATACGAACGTAATAAATATCGCTTGAAAAATCAGGGTCATCAGGGGTCATTCCATCCGAACCTTTCAGTACGGCTGGGTAAGTGAAGTTTAAAATATCACAATAATTTAATTCTTATTACGTTTACTTTAGAAGGTATCATATTATTATTATGTCATTTATCTTTAAAAGTAAATACTGGTAGACAATTCTCAAGGAGTTGAAATAAAGAATATTTGGGATTATAAAATAACAAAAATCTGTTTAGATACTATTCGAATGAGTTAAAAATGTACTCATAAAACTTATTTGAAGTGAATTAAATGTTTACATTAAAGTGTAAATAAAAGGAAGCCAACATACTGACTTATTAATTTCTGTACTATATACCCATTTCTCAGAGGGAATCATAACGTAGGAAAGTCTGCTACGCTGCTCGCGTGAAATCCATTAATGAATTAACAGGCTTCACAGTCTGGAATGTACAGTAAAAAGCTATTTACTAGATATAATTATTTTTGAATTCAGACTGCATTGCTATTGATTCGATCCACAGTAAGTTTGGGAACACTTGAAATGGGATCAAATGAAATGAAGTAAATTTATAAATTATATAAAATTTTTTTTTTTACTTCAAACCTACTATCGCGTTGGAAGTGAGGTTTCTCTGAACCGCAAACAATTAAACCATTTTAAAAATGTTACTTCATCTTGTATTTTATTTGCTAGTATCCCAACAAAATAAATAATAGCTTAGCCATTATTATTTAAAATGGAGGTTGTATTCATTAATTATTTAAATAATTATAATTTTATTAACGATTAACCTTTTTCCTAAAATATAAACAACTGATTGTACACTATTAGAACTTAGCTTAAAATGCTCGATTTAGGAATAGTTAGCGGTGGTTACCGAATAGCGGCATCAAGCCAAAGGTTTCAACTATCGCAGACCTTTACGCTTAGAAAATTAATGATAAAATAATTTTTTTTTAAATAAAGACCTAATGGATATAAATGAATAAAACAGGAAATCTCTAATCCGTGCTTGTTCCAACGTAGTAATCATTTCATTAAATAATAATGTTTCATATGTAAGACATCAGTTATGTAATTATGTAAGACAACACTTAGTTATGATTCTGAGTTCAATATATTATTAAAAATACATTATAAATAGTGGCCAAGTACAAATTGTAATCGATTCCGTTGTAACTTTATTTTTTCACCTAGTCAGGTAAATCAACTAGGTGATTTCACCTTTTCTCTGTCGCCTGCACTACACTACTGTATTTCGGACTGAAAGGTATCGAAAGTCATTATAATTACATGTTGTGAGGTTAAAACAGCTTGGTTTTTGAGGTGAAAACACCACTACACTAGAAAAGACACACCATCGTCGATAAAACGACACGTGTTTTGCCTCTACACGAGGCATTCTCAGGTGCAGTAGACTCTGCGGTGGCTGACCGCGAAGTGGTGACCCAAAACAGCAGCTTTCACTTAACAACAACAACAACAGGTTTCTGCAAAGTAACATATTCTATTAATTACCTTAGATTAGCTATTAATGTAGTGTTAAAATAGTTGTAAATGTTTAGCTGAAAATTGGAATTCACCTCCTCTGCAGAATGATCCACTTCTTATTTACTTATTATCCTCTTGTATTTTTATCAAAATCCTCCACCTCGCTGTCGTTTTCATCTTCATATTTGGAATCCGCACACTCTTCATTAATCTGATTCGATCTTCATCCATCGGTACGTAAATTATAACCTAAAAATAAATAAAAAAAGTTTGAACTATGCCATATCATACAAAAACCATAAAAAATATGAAATTAAAGTAGTTGCTGCGTAAACGTTGTTGATGTTGCGTGCCGCTTGTGCCGCGTTGCTGCTACGACGGTACTCATATTCGATAATTACTCGAATTTTTAACATATCCATGATGACCAAAAAGATTTAAATGCAATGACATTGGTTCAATAAAAAATTACTAATAAAAATAAATTTATTTGAAATCAGAATTCTTAGCAAAACAAAAATGGTTTTGATTTGAAATGGCCAGTACTGCAGAACGGCAATTTCATAGATACCTATAATATATACATAAAACAGAATATTGCAGAGAACCCGTTACCGAACATATTTTTTGTGGAAAAACTGAGGATTTTTATCGTCAGGAAATTCATATTCCGCGTAATCGCTGGAGGGAGATCGTGTATTCAGAAGGCAATTACTTTTCTGAATAATGCTGTGTAATATCCTTTTCAAACTATTTGCTTGCCATATAAAAGTAATGTTCACTTTTTAAAGACTTATGCGCAATACAATTTAATATGATTTGAGGTTTTGATTACAATTTATTACGAAAACTGATTGTCCTTCTGATCAAGCCAGCCATTCGTACTACAACTATACTACTAATATAGCTGCAGCAAATACCACGTAAAAAAACTATTATTATATTAGATTTTTAATGGAAGGTTGGGGTGAAGAGGTCTGGTTATGAGGATATTAGAACGTTTGGCGATAAGTATAATTGAAAATGGTGAAGACCTCCTCACCGTATGTGTGGAAAGAATCTTTTGTACGAACACTTTCTTTGTACAAGAGATTCACATGTATACATAGGAAAGAGGTGATGATAGAAGCATGATAGATTTCTATTGTGGATGAAGAATGAGAGCGCAATGATGCATGACAATGTATTGAGAAACAATAAACAATTTATTTATTTATTATTATTGTAGACGCAATAACTTTAACGGAAATCACCCACAGATCAGCAGCGTGACTTAAAGTTATACTTTGTAAAACATGTGCAACTTGATGATCATAAAACTCAATAACACTTTAGAAAATAAGGTGCGGTCCGAAGCAAATTCACAAGCTAGCCGAATGAACGACCACTTGTGCATTTTCCCTCCAACCTTATATTTAAACCTTAACAAACACTCATTTATACTCAAAAGAGGTATTGAAATGGCAAACGGCGTGTTTACGGGAATAAAAGTGATCCTTTTTCCTCTTAATG
>JAGSMP010002534.1:0-32263 GCA_029286625.1 Parnassius orleans
ATTGAGAAACAATAAACAATTTATTTATTTATTATTATTGTAGACGCAATAACTTTAACGGAAATCACCCACAGATCAGCAGCGTCACTTAAAGTTATACTTTGTAAAACCTGTGCAACTTAATGATCATAAAACTCAATAACAGTTTAGAAAATCAGGTGCGGTCCGAAGCAAATTCACAAGCTAGCCAAATGAACGGCCACTCGTGCATTTTCCCTCCAACCTTATATTTAAGCCTTAACAAACACTCATTTATACTCAAAAGAGGTATTGAAATGGCAAACGGCGTGTTTACGGGAATAAAAGTGATCCTTTTTCCTCTTAATGCTTTGCTTTTAAAATATTTATTAATGCCTTTCCAATAAGTCAGTTGTACACAAAAGGCTGTATTTAAATTGGATATTCTATAGCAATAAGGGTAACAAACGAACACACAGTCCAGGAGGATTATGTTTCTTATGACGAATGATAAGAACTGGAGACCCTTTTTTACTGGAAACGAGGCATTCCATCTTAGTCCTCAGGGATGATAACGTGTCTGCATTATAACTCTTAATCGAGGTTAGCTAGACTATGTGCTCGTGTGTCACCCTAATTTATTTATTTATTTATTTATTCATTGGGTCTACCAGCGATTTTACAATATATACGTTACATACATTTCTTAAAGTATTACTATATTACTTGCACGGGTATGTAAAATCATTTAAAGGGTAAACACTACATGCTATTTTTGCTAGTATTACTGTATAAATCTAGTGAGTTAATAACAGAAACAACCAAAACCAGAAACAAACAAAAAAAAATACATTAGTAATTTTGGTAAAGCCTGTAAAACCTTATCAATTTAAACAGTTTCAAAAGAGATTTAATCAAACTAATAATAAGTTTTTCGATTAAAATTACAATAATTTAACAATTATCATAATCTAACCCAACTAAATACATTATAAGAAACTAAAAGAAAATATACGTAATAACTAATATGAAAATCAAATTCAGGATGACTGGCTGACTAGGTTGTTGATAATTAATTTACGAAAGGTGTGAGACGAATCAATGTTGATGTCAATAAACTGACTGAATTTATTACATATTTTACATAAACGAGGGATCGTGGAGTTGGCGCCGAAGACTGTTCTGGTGCGTGGAGCACGACCGAGTAATAGCAGTACGCGGATATCTGCGTGGTACTGAAAATTAATTTTACTTAATAAACTGGGGCAGTCTAACTTATTACTTAGTAATTTATATAAAACATCAAATCTAACAATTCTCTTCTGGTCAAGAGTCATGATGTTAAAGTATTTTAGCCTTTTTATAGGACACCACCTTTTGTAAATCTTCGCTGAGTATGATAGATGCCATGAATCTTTTCTGTACACGCTCCAGTCTTAAGTAGTGTGTAGAATAATGTGGACGCCAAACAACGCTACAGTACTCTAAGTGACTGCGGACAAGGCTGTTGTAAAGACAGATTTTTGTTTTAGCTTTTTAAAAGTTCGACCTCGCATAATAAAACCTAATAATTTAGAAGCTTTGTTTATTACACTTTCTATGTGGTAAAGATAAGTCATTTTCATCAAGTATAACACCCAAGTCTTTCACGAGCTCAACTTCCTTTAGACTATTACCGTACAATTTATATGTTGTTGGGGTAATATTATTTTTCTAGTAAATTTAATGTGAAGACATTTACTACAGTTGAGTTGCATGCCATTAGTTTCACACCAATTGGTTAGTTTATTTAGATCGTTCTGTAATAAAATCGAATCATTTGGTGAACAAATTGTTCTCGTTATTTTCAAATCATCGGCATATAAGTATGGTGTGGAGTTTTCAAAACAAGAAACAATGTCGTTCACAAATATATTAAACAAAATCGGGCCAAGATGCGAGCCCTGAGGTATACCTGACGTTACCAAATTGGTTAAAGAGCTAAAACCATTAACGACTACATAAAAAGAACGGTCGTGTAAGTATGATGAAAGCCATTTTAGCACCGGGCCTGAAAACCCATAATACGATAATTTTTCAATTAGTATTCCGTGTGGAACTTTGTCAAATGCCTTTTAAAATCCGTATATATGGTATCCACCTGCTTCTGCGAGTCAATAGCTTCTGATAATGAGTAAGTGAAACTAACTAAATTAGTGGTGGTAGACCTACAAAAAAATCCATGTTGATACTCAGAAACGAAACGTTTAAAATGCATTTGAATTATTGGACAAACTAAAGATTCGAACACCTTTGCGAAAATCGAGAAGAATTGATATGGCCTATAGTTGCGTATATCTTTCTCATCATCACTCTTGAATATTGGAATTACTTTTGCTTGTTTCCATAAAGCTGGAAAAGTACCCGAACACAGCGAGGCTTTAAATATAAGATATAAAGGCAAAGTTAGGCTAGTTGCGCTGTTTTTTATAAATACCGGTGGTAAATTGTCCGGTCCTGCACCTTTGGTAATTGTGTGTATATGTATGTATAATATGTATATGTATGTGTGTATGTATATTTCTTTGTAACCGCCTTCGTAGTAGCATTAAGTCCGCCTTTTGTTCCTTTACTTAATGTGTAAGGTTCAATAAAGTTTAAATAAATAAATAAATAATTCTGAAAAAAGGTCAGGAAAACCATGGTTTTATATTTTCATATCATAATAAGCCATACCAAATTTAAAATACTAAGATCAGAGACGTAACGATTAAACAATTAATTTTCTATGCAGTGTAACGAGCTCATGTCCTGATGTGGTCTGTACATACAGCTATATTATATGGATCTTCACTTGTATTGTAACTACCTATTTTCTGGACAGTTCCGGTTCGAATCTCGCACGGTACAAATATTTGTTTAGCCAAAAAAAAAATTTTTGGTTTCGAAGTCCGTATCCTTAACCCTTAGGCTACTGTCGCTTTAATTCTTGACACTAGTTTTTACTGTTTTATGTAAGAAACAATTGAATCTTCACGGGCTGCTACTCGCTGCTATACTTTAAAATCGCACCCGATTTAACGCACAGTCTATTTTATACTTCATAATACAAAATACAACTTAAAAGAAAGCAGCTTTCATCCGCAGAAGTCTACGGGGCACCAAGTTGACAAAATGAGGTGATGGATTCATTTCAATCTTTTTAGTAAGGCATTCTGTGGCACTTATATTATAATATGTTGAAACTAAATCATTTATAAAAAATATTTTTTTTGTTTCACTACTTGAAATTATATTTTTCTGTTTATTTGGTGTATTTTTGATTTAATGAAGTTCGATCTCAACTTTCTTTGCTTTTGTTCAAATTTTCGTTCCATTAATGTACTGTCTAGCTAAGTCGCAGGTTGACTAAATCTGAAATGCACGGTACAAAGTCCTTTTATAATTTCGACTTTGACAAAAGGAAAGAAAGGACGGTCGATTTTCATTATTTCTTTAAATTTTGATTTGTAGTAAAAATAAATTAAGCCCGTGAGCGCGAATGTGAATTATTAGAGACAATAATAGACTTTCATAGTTTTGATGCTGAGAAAGGATATTATGTTAATTTGTGAAAGAGGCGTACAAATACATGCAAATGTCTCTACATTTAAGAGAGTGGCTGACAAAACGGATAGAACGTGTAAACAAGGTTTCTAGTTCGTAAGTTTAAATTGAAATAACAATATGTCATAAGTGGTGGATCGACAGAGGCAAACATTTTATTATAAAACTAGCTTTTTACCGGCGTCTTCGCTCGCGTCGATAAACTTTCACCTAGCGTTAGGGTGTCTAAAATCGTTTATTTTAAATTTAAATACTCGCATCAAAGTCAGACTATACTGAATTTTACACTTGCATAATAATTAAATCAACATAATTATGAACACACATGTTACCTAACTTCTGCTTCTAAAATTGCGTTATTAGTGACGATATATTATATTTCACGCATATAAATAGTTTCAATAAACAGCGTTTGCTTTACAACCACAAATATAATGTTTAAGTTTCAACATTACATACATATTCTAAAGGGATTGTTCCCAAACGCTTTGGGTATTTGAGTTCATGTTGAATGCTTTAGCAGGTTTATCGCTATATCCTTGTTGTGATTGTTATACATTGTGATCAGAGTAATTAAGCGTTACAATAATGAAGACAGATAGCCTTGCTATCTGTCGCTTAAATTATTTATCCATTACCGTTGTACATTATGTTCTGATTTTAAATCCTCTTCCCTTCTTCAGTTAGATTTTTTTTTCGTGTGATTTATTTTTATTTATTTATTATTATTTGAAAAAGGTTTCAAATTCTCAAATGAAATAGGAAATTTGAGACATTTCAAACTTTCCGCCATACAATACGTCCTTGTAGTCGCATTTCCTTTAGTGAAAATTAGATTTCATGAAAGATTTGTGTGGTTTTGTTAAAAAAAGAAAGACGTTTTTATTTTTAATTTAACTCAGAATTGTAAAACTTACTCGGAATTAGATTTCTAGCGGAAGCATCGAATATTTATTCATTTTAAAGGAGTCAGTCGTTTTTGGGCCCACTAGAAATTTTAACGACCCTTAATGGTATTATATATACAAAAAAAGTTATCAATTTATTATAATAAAGGCCAATACATTTTATGAATATCTAAACGGAATCAAGAAATCTAAAAATGAGTGGTTTTGATATTCCGTGTTCTGGTTAATGTAACATGGGGAAAATGCGTGTAATGAATCATTTTTGCAGTTTCTATTAAAAGAAAATGTATTTTTTACCAAGATAACTTATTATATACATATTATATTTGTACTTATTTGTATATTATATATTTATTACTAAAAAGGATACCACTGAGATTTTATCCTATTTTAAAGTGTTAGCTTATATCATATAACATGGTTCAAAGACACCGTGAACGAAACGCTATTTTGTCATTGACTTCCGTGCTGGGTAAAACCGACGGCCATATTATCATAATATAAGCATCATATCTATGTCTGTACCGGCGACTGGTATTACTTTACGGCATTGACATTCGTCAGGCTGCTGTTTTTGTACTTACTTACTTATCTGGAAGATCAGCATACACTGAAAACAATTAAATAATATTTGTGGATTTCAACGCACTGTGTGAAGACAATAACTAGCCGAGACAGGAGCAGATGTGCGCCAACTTTATATTTGTGGATTTCTCAAGAGGTGAGTTATCTTATCTTATGGAATGCGAAGAATTCAACTGTACAAAACCTACAATTGATTTAAAGTTTCAAACTTATAGTGAAATATATTTTATTTTTGTCACTCGAAGTTCTAGTCCAAAATATTATACTACGGAAACAAAAACTACTAAGTTTCGTTTATAATGTATTACATTTTATTTTATTTTTACTGAATATTGAGATATGGTACGATTTTAGAAATAAAATAAACGACCCACACCCAGACACTTAACGATCTATACATGTTTTAGTACTTAATTATTTTAAGTTTGTAAAATACTAATAAATATCCCTTCATATTACTAACAAATTAATATGTCAATATCTAATCAATGCAACAAGTGTTGGATTATATTATACAGGTTAGCCAAATATTCCACATTATGTATTTAATTCGCCAATGACATTCGAAAATGAAAACTGACGAGTTTAATTAAGTATATGTGGTGTATAATACTAGAATTTTGGAAAATCTATAATTTATGTTGAATTACCTAAACATATGACAAACACAATTCTTATTAGTATGTTAAAAGTGTCAAAGTATTGAAGTGTTATGTTATTGGTAAAATCTAATTTAAATAATAGAGAAAATAAAAATCTATGTTAAATGTTATGTGTTGTTAAAAGTTGTAAAAGTGTCTGTCAGAGTAACTATATCCACAACCGTTACATCCTATCAAAAGCCCATTGCTGAACATAGACCTTCCTCAGATTTCCTCAAGGAGGATACTTGCTATAGTTGCCATGCTTAGTAGACGAGTCGGCAACCACAGTTTTTTATTGGTAGTTGTTAATAGGAGATGTTGTTAAATTCAGAAGGAATGTACACATTCCTTCTGAATTTAATATTTATAGATATAGATAACATAAAAATAAAGATGTTTATTAGGAATACATATTAGTGTTAATATTTAATTAAATACATCTACTATTTATGTTTATTATATTTAAACTCCATCAGGAAGCAAGAATTTTGTTTACATTATTTTTATGTTATTTTGTTGATTGTAGGTAATGTACATTCTTTCTGAATTTAATATTTTTACTTCTTATTTTTAATTTGCATTCCAATTTTTTCAGTTACATCTACTTGATGCAGTTTGTTGTAACTGCCTAAGAAGTATTGAAGATGCAAGAAAGTATTGAAACTGCTTATTCCATTAGAAGATTTGTATTCCATGTGGATCTTCAATTTTAAGAGCTCATTTTAAGAACTCAGCAGAAAGAGATATTATTTTGCAGTGGATACCATCAAACCAGGTACTTACTTTACTTTAACAGCCTGTAAGTGATCCCCTGCCTGAAATAGGCTTGCCCGGAGGAGTTGGCATAATGGCTTTGGCTCACAGATTGATGTTTGTATCATCATACACTCGCACTACAAACAATTTGGCTATTCACCACCAGGTTATCTTTAACTTTACAGCCTATCAAAAGTCTACTGTTGAACATAGACCTCCCCACAGATTGCCTTATAGGGAGATATTCGATAACCACAGTTTTTTTTCTTTAGTTGCTACTTTTTCCTTACCTTATATTTGTCTGCCTTTGTACTTAATACACAAATATTTTTACCTTGAAATTAGTGTAAATGTAAAATGTCTAGGAACTTGTACTTAGTCAAATAATGTTATAATTCTAAAATAACTACTTCACTTGTTTACCTTTTGATTTGATGTATTTTTATTTCTTTTACCTTAGTGGAATCTGGTTTACTACAAAAGTATTATGAAGAGGCAGTACATGCTATTTATATATAATTTAAAAGACATTAAGACTGTTTATTAGTAATAAAGATTGAAATAAATAAAATATTAATAAATATCATTATTTAGGTGGAAGACACTGTAAAACTATAGTCTGTTCGGTTAGTTGATGAAAAAAACCACTTTTCAGGTGGATCATTTAGAATGAGTCTGCAATCTTGTGCTCGAGAGATTCTACAACTGTATGGAGACACAAATGATAACAGGGATATGGAATTACAATTCATGAATATTGAAGACATCGGTAACATCCAACAAACACCCTTATGCATGTAACTGTAACTCCCCATTTCCAGAGCGGCATCAACAATTACTATAATATGCAGACCTATTCTATCAAAAGGTTTAAATTATTTCAAGCAAAATTGTCTAGTAAGGGTTATTATACTACTAGAGAGTAAATGACTGATAATAACCCTGGGAATGAGGTGATCGCTACCATGCTGTTTCTAAATGTTTTCAAAACAATTGTATAAAAATTATATTGTAAATGTGCTTTTTTAAAAAAAGTCTCGCTGGGTTTCTTGCTGATTCCTCCCAGGACAGAGGTTTTTGCGAACCAGTGGTAAAAGTAAAAATGACTTTAATAAGTATTATGTATTGTAATCTATATTGAATAAAAATGATTCTATTCTATTCTGGTTAGTTAAGCGTGCTGCTTCTACTTCCCGACACTGTATTTTAAAGTTATGTAATCATTTATCTAGATTCTTAATACCTAAACTAAAAGAACTACTAACCTAAAAGAGAGATTGCTGATTGATAACTCATTTTATGTGCCACTGTGCGCTCGTATTTGTGAATACCACTTAAATGAACCTCACAATGATTGGAATAATTTTACACAAGTAGTAATGATGCATATTTATATAGTAATGTTTGCGCCACTATTAATGGTTTATACATGGCAACACTAGTTACCACTAGCGCCCTCTAGTATCGAGTAGCAGAACTAGGAGAGTCAAGATCCTTCTAGAAATTTCGGGACCGATATGTACTGAACATTCTAGATGTTTCTACAGTAGAAGGTTCTGAAACTATCTGAGGCCCTATAAGGCCGGTATAGACCGCGACCGAGTCAGTATTGAATTGGCGATACAAGCGAATACTTGAAGCGATACAACTGCGAATTAAAGTGATCTGTAGTACAATTGTATTTTGTTATTAGTGTGGTTTTAGTTGTAATTAGTGTTCTGTAATTAAAGTGTCAATTTTGGTAATTCACTCGGCAGTTTTAATTGTCTCGAACCCCAAGCTCGTAACAATGGTGTCAGAAGGGATTTAATCATGCCGATTTTACCTAAAGATGACACGGAGGGTATCCGTACCCGAAGTCAACGCCAACAGGAGACGGACCAGACGATTTGGTGGTACAACATCGCAAGCGTCGGAGGGCCAGCTGCCGACCACGGAGGTCGGCCTGACAGCAGCTCCTGCATTTGCAGCACCTGACTTAGGTGTTCTGATGATGATGCTGCAGGAGCAGGCCCGCCGACAGGAGGAACAGGCCCCGACAGGAAGAACAGGCCCGTCGGTTGGAAGAGCGGCTGCAGCGGGACAGGAGGAGCAGATGCTTTCATGAAGGACCTTCACGCTACCTTCGGGAAGAGATAAGGAGGTGAAGGATAGGGTTGCTCAACATGACAACCGCCTGTCGGAAGCTGAAACCCGAATCAACCAAGTGAACAATCGGGTTAACAACGTGATGGCTGACGTGAAGAAAACGCTGGACGAACTAAAATTGGGGATGGAATTACAGCTCCGTGGTAGCTACAACACCTTCGCTACGTGGATTCAAAGTGCCGCCGTTCGACGGGACTTCTTCCTGGTCGGCCTACAAAATCCAGTTCGAGAGGCTGTCATGAAGGCGAACGGCTGGAATAAAAGTCAGGCTATGACTGCTCTCACCCTAGGCCTGCGCGACCAGGCCTTAACTGTTCTGGGCTCTCGGTAAGGAAGTGACTTACGAGCAGCTCCTTGAGGCATTGGGCGAGATATGGCGATCACCTGGAACACGTCTTTCGTGCGCAGCTCAAAGATCGCGTGCAACGCAGCAACGAAACCCCGGCAGTGGGCCCTTGAGGTGGAAAAGCTGGTTCGAAAAGCATACCAGTCTGTACCTGCGCTCATTGGGGAACCTGGTGCAGACATTCATCGACGGCATCCGCGACCTTGAAGTCAGAGCTGCTGTGAGGCTCGGGCACCACGAGACGCAAGGACGCGTTAGCCCATGCACTGGAGGTGGAAGCCGTACGGCAGGATCATCGATCCCATCGCGTCAGGGAGGTTGCAGCAGCTGCAGTTCGCGACTACAATAAAGGATACAGCCCTAGGTGCTACGGCTGTGGGGAAAGGGGCCATCTTCGATCCAGCTGCCCTAAGCGAACTGTAGAAAGGGGTGATCGATCTCGAGAGGGTGGTGCGTATAGCACCGCCCAGCAGCAGCAGGAAACAGGTAAAAGCCAGGACTGCGGGGCGGTGCTGGCTGATGTTAAAAGAGCTAAAGTTTCGATCTCACAAACCCATGATGGGAACAGCCTAATCATCAAAGGCGAGGTCAACGGAACGCCGTGTAAACTGACCATAGACACTGGAGCCTCTCGCACGGTTGTCAGTTCCCAACTTATAAGTCAGTTCCTTGGGGACTCCGCATACAACCGAGAGCGCATTAATTTGGTAACAGCCACCGGTCAGCATACCCGTCCGTGGAGAGAAGAGATGGAGTTGAAGCTAGGCAACATGATCTACCTGCATAATGTCATCGTGGCTGATATAATGGACGACTGCATCCTGGGCCTAGACTTCATGAGGAAGAATTGTTGTGAGATCGATGTTAAGCAAGGTGTTTTGAAATGTGGACATGAGGAACTTTTCGTGGAAGGAGCGATACCGGGAATGTGTACAGCCTTAAGAAGATTGTTCTGCCGCCGAGATCGAAACGATTGTGCCGGTTAGTCTTCCTCGGAATCTGGGCAAGCTCATCGTTGTGTACTCGTGGAAAGGGTGGACAATGACCTTCCGTGGAAAGTGGCTCGAACTTTGGTCAGAACCACCGACATCTCAGAGTACGTGTGCTGAACCTTTGTGATCAGGAACAGATTATGGAAAAGGCACACTGGTTGGTACTTGTGGGAAGTGGATTGGTTGCGTAGGTGCCAATACCCATCGACTGGGACCCCAGCAAGGATGCACAAACGAGGTGACCACACTTTTAGAAGACTGTCGCAGCGTTCTCTCCCCGAATGAAGTGGTCAAGCGAAGAAGTTGTTACTCAAGTACGCTGATGTTTTCTCGTCAAACGATGCTGACATAGGAAAGACTGGCTTAGTTTAACACAAAATAAACACAGGAGAAGAATTGCCTATCCGTCAGCGCCGAAGATTAAGCAAGAAGATTAGGCAAGAGGGTAAGGAAGTGGTATCTGGGGATGTTAGCATGACAGATCAGCTCAACAATGAGTGGAAGACAGCCTACGACATGCACAGCAGGAAGATTCGGACATCAAGCCGATTCTAGAATGGATGAAGGCCAGTGCTCCTAAGCCCAAGTGGAGTGACGTTTCAGCGATGAGTTCGACCACAGCGGGCCAATGGGACAGCTTGCTGATTCAGGATGGAGTCTTGTGCCGTAAATGGGAAAATGGTCAGGAGACAGTTGTCATTTGCAAATGGTTGTCCCAAAACTAAAGTACCGGATGTTCTACAGCTGTACCATAATGGTTGTTCAGGAGGCCACCTGGGAGTTAAACGAACTCTACTGAAGATCCGAGAACGGTTTTACTGGGTCCACTGTCGTGACGATGTCGAGGACTGGTGTCGCAAATGCAAGTTGTGCGGCTGTAAAGGGACCTCAAACGTAGTAGAGGGCATTGAAATTGTACAATGTTGGTGCACCATGGGAGAGGATAGCCATTGACGTTGCGGGGCCGTTTCCGGAAAGTGAAAGTGGTAACAAGTATTTCTATGGTTGTGATGGATTACTTCACTAAGGGCCAGAAGTCTTCGCCATTCCAAATCAAGAAGCTTCAACAGTTGCAGATAAACTAGTTCATGAAGTCTCTGTCGTTTTGGAGTACCTTTAGAGATTCACAGCGATCAAGGAAGGAATTTTGAGTCTCAAATATTCCAGGAAACTTGTTGGAGTTATGGGTACTCATAAAACAAGAACAACTTACCACCCACAATCTGATGGAATGGTAGAAAGACTTAATCAGACATTGAGAGGTACCTAGCAAAGTTGTGGAAAACGGCAACGAGACTGGGACAGGCACATACAACCGTTTTTGTTGTCATATCGAAGCGCTGTTCACGAAAGTACATCAGTGACACCAGCTTTAGCAAATTTTGGGAGAGAATTACGGCTGCCTGCAGACCTGATCACCGGAATACCACCCGATGCCCCACGCAGTATAACCGATTATGCAAATGACTTGGGACAAAATGAATGACATTTATGAGCACGTCAGACAGTCGGGCCAGCAAACGTCTGAGAAGATGAAAACACGGTATGACCGCAAAATGAACAACAAAGGGTTTGATGAAGGTTCACTAGTGTGGTTACACAATCCAGTTCGCAAAGGAAATCTCCTAAGCTTCAAGCTAAATGGGACGGACCGTACCGGATTGTGACAAGGATCAATGACGTAACCTACCGGATACAGAAAGGTGCAAGAGGTACTCTAAGATCGTCCATGTGGATCGACTGGCGCGTTATTATGGGGTAATAATGCTCGGGACGAGCATGTCTTAGGAGGGGCAGTGTTGCGCGCCACTATTAATGGTTTATACATGGCAACCCTAGTTACCACTAGCGCCCTCTAGTATCGAGTAGCAGAACTAGGAGTCAAGATCCTTCAGAATTTCGGGACCGATATGTACTCGAACATTCTAGATGTTTCTACAGTAGAAGGTTCTGGAAACTATCTGAGGCCCTATAAGGCCGGTATAGACCGCGACCGAGTCAGTATTGAATTGGCGATACAAGCGAATACTGAAGGATAACTGCGAATTAAAGTGATCTGTAGTACAATTGTATTTGTTATTAGTGTGGTTTTTAGTTGTAATTAGTGTTCTGTAATTAAAGTGTCTATTTTGGTAATTCACTCGGCAGTTTTAATTGTCTCGAACCCCAAGCTCGTAACATAATATAAAATGCATCATTACTATATGGTAGTTTTTGCCACAGTTGCTACGCTTGTGGCAACCAAAGCTTTTGGTATTCTATAGGAGATGTTGCTGCTCATCTCCTGGTATCTTTATTTTACTGTGCGACTTTTACGACACCATAGTACATGTAATACATGTAAAAATAGCCTCCACGCCATGTTTCTTGGTCAGTGTACTATTTTTTGCCGGAACTACTAAAGGATTTTCCATCAGTCTAAAAGTACCTATAAATGTTAAATGTACCTGCAACTTTGTTTTATGCTATTAATTATTTAGCTGTCCTATTCTATTCTATATACACTATTCTAACTCACAATACTAATAGAAAACAACTTTTAGTTTAGGCCAGAAGGGCTAGAACCCAGAGCTGTAGACAGATTAGAAAAAAAAATTGCGTTTAGTTTCTTTTTAGGTTATTGTGATATTCATATTTTAATTTCTGAATTCCTTTTAAATGCGATAAACTAATATTAATTTTGCAATCTATAGATTATAAGGAATAAATCGACATACATTTCATTAAGTGTCCCTAAAATTTGTAGTGGGCCCATTCTCCATACAAAAAGAAATTGTCTCCTTTGCGATACTAGTTACAATAGAAAGATCCTTTATTTTCGGTGTATTTTTTATTCATTATTTTAATGCGGCGTTTCTTGCGGGAGGTTTCAGATGGTACTCCTTTTCTACTAAGAAGTTTTTTGGAGAGGTATAGAACAACCCTCTTAGCAGCTGTGTTCCGGTCTAAAGGGTAAAGCAAGCCAGTATGATTATAGAGTTAGAAGCATTTCATATTAGTTCTCAGAGGTAATAACGCATCAACAGCCTTCTTTGTTTGAAGTTGGAAGTTGGTGTCCTTGGATTGTAGTAGCCACTAAACATCTCTTATCATCAGTTTCACTTAAATTTAATAAAAATATATTAAGAATGCCATTCATTCAACCGTGGAATTGTGATGAGCTGTAATGATGATAATGATGATGATGTTTGTTAGTTAGAAATATAAATAAGTATGCTCATATTTTTAATAGATTTTTAAATAAGGGTTACAAGCGAGCACACCGTCCACCATGATGGTAAATGGATGCTGTGACCGTTATAAATCTATATCTACCAACGTGGAATGCCTCTTTACCAGTAAAAAGAATCTCCTGTTCTATTTACTCTATACGTACAACATTTTTCAGCATTCACGCTATTATTCTATGAAAGCGTACTCCTACTCCTGCCTAGCCGACCTATTTGTAATATACGAGTAGCTGCAGTGTGGCTCTATCACATAAAATTTTGTAAAAACAAAATCTGTAGGAAAATACTCTAGGTCTCTGTAACGTTATTACACGTTATTTGCATTATTTACTTTAAAAAAAATTGATTACCCTTGTGTAGTCCTTAAATGTTAGGGCATATTTTGTAAACTTTATGTCCTTGAGATAAAATTGAAAATTGTTTCAGCATTCTGTTTAAACATGATTCTAATATTTTACATTGCTACGCGTGACTATACTAGAAAATATTATGTTAAAACCTGATAACTTTTTTTTGAAATGCAGTCATTAAGTTGTATGATATGTGTGACTCTGAATAACAACAGAATGAGAAATGGTGTGATAAGATAAAAGTTTGGTTTACAAGATGTCGTGATAAGCGTTAAGAAAATAATTTTTCGGTTGTTTTGGTTTTGTCTAAATGCAGAAAACGTGTAAAAACAAATTTCTGTTGGAGAAGTCATTAGCAGAGTATCCAAGCGGCGCCTAAGTTGGAAGTTTGTCCACCAAGTTGGCGGTATATTTAATAAACTAGCTGTTACCCGCGGCTTCGCCCGCATGGTCACTGGGAAATGAACTATCCATTGCTTTTTGAATTGAAAGAAAACTGAGTTTTATAGATTTGTCAGAGATGCAGCCATTAAAAGGAAACTGAGCAAAATTGATTCGTCAGCCTATTTAAATGTTTTGAAACGCAGCGTATAGGAAAGCATGAAAATAGCCTGTTTATTCCAAATGGAAATGGGATATTTTTTTAATTAAAGGAAACTGAGCATAATTATCCGTCAGGGATGCAGACTTTTGAAAAGAAACTGAGCTAAATTGATTCGTCAGAGATGCAGTTTTCTGAATTGAAAGGAAACTGAGCCAAATAAAAGATCCGTCAGAGATGCAGCCTTTTGAGTTGAAAGGAAACTGAGCTTAATAGGTCCGTCAGAGGTGCAGCATTTGGAATTGAAAATAAACTGAGCTAAATAGGTAATTTTGAATTGAAAGGAAGATTCTGGAATTCTGATTAATTGATTGTGGGAATTTGGAAAAAACTAACTGAACACTATTTTAAGACGCTACTGTACACAATGTTATATGTTTTTCCATTCGGGAAAGAATGTGGAGATTCTGGGCATTTGACACGAACATGCTACATACAGCTGACCATGAGAGAAGCATTTTTCTAAGTTGACCCCGCTACCTGTAACGTTTGCCCTTGCGCTTTATTAATTGTCATTGCAAAACTGAGCTTAATAGGAACTGCAACCTTTGAATTGAAACGGAAGATCTGTGGAATTATAGGGATCCGTGGTATAATAACATTTTCACCTTTTCCTACGCCTGTCAAAATTGTAGCACTGATTATGTTCCGTCCAAGATGTGTCACACGCAGCCTTGTCCCGTGTTACATAACCGAGGAGCATCTAAATTTCGCATTAGCATGACTGGGACGCCTAATTTTAATTGCTTATATGAGGCACACCTGACAACTCTAGAGAATTTAGAAACTCTACGGGATATGAAGTGCTCTGTTCTGTGTCCATAACTGTGTCTACTGACAAATACTCTTTATTTCTCCTGCTACTTCGCTTAATATATCTGAATTGATTTTGTTAACGCTCTCATTTTTTGGTGCAAGAATCGCCCTTTCACATAACCATTTGTCTTCATGCATGTTGTTCGTTAAATCTGAATAAACGCTCGCAATTAATTCGGAATGACTTGTACTAAATTACAAAAATCTCTCGTCAATTTAACGCAGCCTCAGCATCCGTTTCCAACCGCCCATCGCCAATTTTTAATAGTGTGTCAGCATAGTTTCCAGCATTGATATCATTATACAAATGCACTCTCATATTCGTAGTTAAACTGAATTTTGTCACCTTATTCCATAAAATAGACGACTTGAGGCATGTTTAATTTCATCTACAGGTGTGCCCTTTTGAATGACAGGTAAAGTTTGGCGAAAGTCACCAGCCAGTAAAACCACCACCATTCCTCCCATTACATAGGTATTGCTGCGCAAATCTTGGAGCGTTCGATTTAGTGCTTCTACAGCTTTTTTATGCGACATTGTACTTTCGTCCCACTAAAAGTTTACATTGTCGTAGTATTATACCGTCGCACTATTTTTGCTAAAGTTGCAGATCGGCGATTCTTCATGGGCTAGATTTAGAGGGAGTTTTAAAACAGAATGTGCAGTGCGGCCCCCGCTTAGCGGCGTGGCAGCTATACCGGAGGAAGTTACGGCCACAGTGTTTTTATCTTTCCGTACTTGCGCTAATAATAAATTTAACAAAAATGTCTTCCCAGTTCCTCCAGGGGCATCTAAAAGAAAAGTGCACCATTCCAGATTCAATTTGTCCTAATACTTTGTCAAAACTCGTTTTTGTTCGGGAAAACAAGGTACAAATTCGGCTACTTGCTGCTGCAAAGCTGGTATATCGTAGTTTGTTTCACGTATAATTTCATCACTTAGTTCATTTTCGGTTGTTCGCTGAGGGCTTATCATTCCAAAGTCGCTTTTTTTGCTACCATTGCCATTAATTTATCTTCAATTTTTCCAAGTGCTTCATTATAAATGTGTTCATTGTATATCATGTTCGCGTGTGTCTGCTGTAACCTTCGCAAAATATCTTCCGTCATGTACTCTTTATATTTGTCCCACAATTTATGTGCATTAGATAGCCCGCAAGATGATATGAGAGTTGCATAAAGATCCCTAATTTTGGCTGGTGACTGGCACTGCACAGCTTCCTCCATGTTTTCATCCCAGTGATTATCGTTTTCTAAAAGATGCAGAGCTTCACATGCTTCTCTATAAGTTGCGTATTCCTGACCGTTGATAGTTTTAACGTCTTTATATCCTGTAGGACCCCGAACATGGTGCAGCAGCAATCGTAAACAGAAACATTCAAAATTTGTTACATGGACGGTATACACACGACCAAGGGCCTCTGATGACTTTACACCGGGCCAATTTGCAACAGGCGCGCCTTGAATACGGCGTTTCCACTCCTTCCTAGATGTGTTCCAAGTATAATAGCGGGGACTTCAGAATATAACAACGTTTTGCAAAGGGTCGCTTTGACAAAGTTGAAAGAAGGCTGTTAGTGTAGTTTTTGGCAGTGATGCAATTCTTTCTTAGAAATTTCTTTCGGTGAAATATACACTCTCCATTTTCTAAGTGCACAGCAAGGTGAGTAACTGTTGGGTGCCTTTCGTGTAAAGGAAGCCAAGGAGACGTCACGCTGCCTCGTTACTGCTGACATAACGCCCTGCTTGAAGGTCTGTACTTCATTAACGGATTTGCCTCACCTTCACTCCTGAGATTAAATATTGCTTGGTCGCTTCCTTTATTAATGTACTTACAGATATACTTGATTGCGCGGACAGAGCTACATGCTTCTACATTAATGTGGGCATTAAACATTTTACATAGAATGGGCGAATACGGGACAATCCAGCTGTTATCTAAGGTTTCGAACTCCAGAGCGAGATTTGATTGTAACTTTCCTGCCACCATCTTCGGGAGCTCTGCGTCTGTATAAAGGGTAGCCATTGTCATTGTGCACTGTTTCTTTTAATAGCTGTTTAGGAATTTCTTTGTACATTTCCTTCTTTCATACATGGCGATATTAATTTCGTGCTCCACATGGACCGTGAATCATATTTCGGACGATGGTATCATACAATTCTTTATCTTGCTCAGTATCCGGAATCTCAGCGCTTATTATGTCGTCTATTTGGCTGGGCCGCAACTTCTCTTTAAGCCATATTAGAATGTGGGCATGCGGTAATCCTCTTTTTGCCATTCAATTGAATACATGAAGCACTGCACCTCTCTGAAAATTTTCCTTTGTTAATTACATACATTAATTTTTGTACTTTTAATCTAAATACTCTAGCAACTAAATTGTGTCTGTCAGTACTTTTTTTGGCATTAGCTCCTCGGTTATTTCTTTCCATGTGGGATTGCAAGTAAAAGTAACAAAAGATCAGGTCTTCCGTAAGTTCGTACATAGGCGAATGCGTCTTGTGTGTACTCATGTAGGTAGCGGGGACTGTTAACGAATGATGAGGGCAGAATTACCATTTTACCTAAATCTCTGGGGTTTACATTGGCGTCGCTAGAAACTGCATCTTGTAAATGTATATAATTCTCAACGCGCAGCATTTTTTTATTTAAAGATATATAACGGAGACGTTCACTTTCTACCTTCACATACATGTCTACCAAAAATTGATGAAATAATTGTCTACACCGGGCTTAGAGGTTAAAATAATTTTCTCGCAACATCATATGATACGCATAAAAATCCATACATGATATTTTTTGTTCGGAGTAGGCTCCTTTGTGACCGGGTTAATGAGTGGAATTTTAAAATGATAACCCTCTTGTCCTTTGCAATAAATTAATGGGTATTGCAGAGCGTCATAAAACTTGTGTGTATCGGCTACCCGTTGCAACGTATCATCACGTGCTCGCAAGACAATGTCTCGTGAAGAAAATTGATCACCACTAATTACGGCTGCTATTTCGTTTATCAAAGGTGCATTGTAGCGCCTTTCATGCTCTCCTCGGGGAGGTCCGATCTGCGTGAATGACGACTTTATAATCCTCTTCAGGTAGGTTTTCTAAAGCAGTTTCAAATGTTTTGACTAAAATGTTACGTTCATGCAAGAATCTTTGGATTTTGAACACTGTGTCTCTCTCAACTCCCTGGATAAATTGGCAGCGATGTCCACCTCAATTTCTTCGTCACCCATAAAATATTCTTATAAAAATTTACGCTGTTCGTTTTCAGCTGGAAAAAGTGAACCTATTCTATGATAAATTTGCCCTTGCATCGTAAATGTAGGCGAAAATCCCGGCATTATTATTTCCCGGTCAACTCCGAAGGACGTCATTTGAAAGCATGAGTTATATTTCCGGATCCTGTTTAAAAAGCGCCGTGACTCATTAACATCATATAAAAAGAGAGTTTTCAAAGGTTCTTCTGGTACCCCAAGTAACGGAAGAGACACTTTGCCATTGAACAGCACATGCCTGCGGTCTCATCTTTCCATTTTAAAGCGCTGCAAAATCGACACGCGCCTTGTCCATCAGTCCGATAACAACTAACCTGTGATTTTTATAATCAATCAACGGATCATAATTGAATGCTGCGTCATTAAAACCGACCAATTGTTTCTTTGAAAATTTTGTCGACGTTCAGCTTGAGCTGTGCATTTGCATCTCTTTGCGCCTGTGTCTGTTCTGGTGTTTCAGATGCCCTTATAGTAGATTGACGTTCAGCTTGCTCAATGAGTCTGTGTTGGGTTTCATCAGGTGTTTCGCGGCTCTTAAGGCGGCCTGACATTCCGCTTGTTTGAATAGCCTTTGCTGACTTTGAGCAGGTGTTTCAGTAGCTCTTAAAGTAGATTGACGCTCTGCCTGTTCAAGACGTCTTTGCTGACTTTGAGAAGGTGTTTCAGAAGCTCTAAAGTAGCTTGACGCTCTGTGTTCAAGACGCCTTTCTGACTTTGAGAAGGTGTTTCGGGCTCTTAAAGCAGCCTGACGCTCTGTCTGTTCAAGACGCCTTTGCTGACGTTGAGAGGTGTCTCAGATGCTCTAAACGCAGCCTGACGCTCTGCTTGTTCTTGCCTTCTCAGTTCAGCATCTTCTAAAGATTCTAGCGAGCGATAGAATCTTTTCGCTTGTCTTTGAGAAGATACTCTTGAAAGGCTGGACTTACGTTTGCGAGGCATTATGAAGCAAGAAAAAACCTATTTATAAAAAAACGTTAAAATACCTAAAAGGAATTAAATTTCCTATTAAATATTTTTTTAAAAAGCAAATCCAAAATATCTAAAAGGAATAAATATTCCTTTTAAATATTTTTTAAAATCAAAACAACAAAACCAATTCAAGACACAACACGAATCCGAAAACGATAGCCAAAAAAAATCGAATCAACTTAAACCAAATCACAAAACAAATCGCAGAAAACCGAAATCGAAAGCAGTAGTCAATATAAATATAACCAACGAAAAAGAAGTAAGTGTATAGGTACCGTATACACTATCTATACTAATATTCCTTTGAAATATTGTTAAACAACCTAAAACAACGAAAACCAATTCACGATTCTAAATAAACAAAATCCAAAAAAAGCCAGAGTCTAAATATGTATAAAGGAATACCAACCAAATCAACAAAACCGATCCAAGAAAATACACAAATCCGAAAATGAAAGCCAATATAAATCCATTCAACCTTAACCAAATCACAAAGCAAATAACAAACAACCGAAATCGAAAGCAGGTAGTCGAATAAGCTACGAAACAATTTAAGCGTATAGGTACCGTATGCACTATAAGTTGACGCGCGGCTCAACGGCGGGAGTTAAGTACATGTGAGGCATTTCGTTACCGCGTTTAAAACCTAGTAACGACATCTTGCGGAATCAATTTAAACTATGTATACGTTAGTTAATAAGAACTCTCACAAAATATTTTTCTTATAATTTTGCACAATTTTTCTTATTGTAATACCGATTCATTCATAACCATATATAAGAACTGTATTCATTTCCGTTCAATATATACTAAGGCTTATGAATAGGCTTACTAAGAACTGTTTCTACCATTGTTAAGTAATAGTTAAGGGTGAAAGCGTGACAGGTGCTGATAGTATTTCTGATCCATACTTATAATCACGCCTGTAACCCTTGCGTAGGCAGAGCATCAACGGATTACTTAATATCGTCTGCGAGGTTATCGCCTATTCTGTGAATTACGATGCACCAAACGTTTGAAAAAATCAGCTGGTGAATTTTATGTTTTTATCGCTCTCTTCCGGTCCTGCGTGGAAAATACAGATCCATACATTTTTATCTTAATTTTGGTAAAAAGACATAACAATCCAGATATTCTGACCTTCTGTTTCGTCCATCGTACCGTCGTCCGTCTTGTAGAATAACGGTGGCGCCACCTAGCTGAATTTAATTTTAAACATATTCGATTTTCCCACGGAATGATATGTTTTTCCGCTGAAAGTAGCCTATGTCACTCTACAGCCACCGAACTATCCCCATACAAATAATCATGCCATGCTGACACTCTGTTGCGACGAAAGAAGGACAGACAAACAAACAAACAAACAAACACACTTTCGCATTTATAATATTAGTATGGATAATTAATAAGATGGGCTAAATAAAAGCACCATTTAGTAAAAGAAAATTAGCTTCAAAATCGTCGATTAATCGTAACACCCTGTAGTTTTGAAAGTTGGTACGGTTATTCCTTCGTTGTCCAGATGAATATACTAAAAGTCACTGAGGAGGACAAGCCGGCGGTGGGGAGGGGGGAAAGGTCCTTTTTCAAGCTGCTTGTGACTCGAAAACTATTTACAATATCTCTTTAGTGATTTCTACACTAATTATCACATTAAATTTTCTATAAATTATGTCTTAACATTTTTACTGTACGATCAGCACTTTAGGTGATACAGAGTATTAAGGTTATAAAATAATAAACAAAATTGTTATACAATTTTAATTCTGCAAAATTATAGAATTTTTTGCCTGAGTATGCCGACTTATCAATCAAATTGTGTTTCATCTTCGTCATTTTTATCATCAACATCCATTAGTACAAGCTCCTAGGCAGCAGCACAAATAAGACTACACTTAATACCTTTTCGCTGCAACTGCATTTTCCAGAACAACCACTTTTACATCGGCAAAAAATTTAATTTAACAACGCGTCAGGAGCAGGAGGATCCAAGGACGTGATTGGTTCTAAGTTTCCATCGACTCCTCGCTTCCAACCCAATATTTCAGGAGGCTGTTGGTTCCCAAGCTACTCCTGTACTTGATAGAATTCTCTGTAAGCGTGATATTTCGCTGACCCTTTGGTAGGGGGGAGGGAAGAAAGATCCGGTTTGGGCTTGGTACAAGATTTCAGAAAAACTGTGAATCGGTATCTGTTAATCTCAGACTGAGTACAGCATTTTTTCTCCGGCTTCTGCTATAACATCCGGAGTTGATGTTGGATCATAAAATACAGTTGCTATTTCCTTTAGTAATGACTTTTGATCAAAAAGCTTGATAATTGATGTTTTGCCCTTCCTGTATCTCCTAAAGTGCTCATTGTACAGTAAAAATGGTTTGACATAATTTATAGGAAATTTAATGTAGATAATTAATGTAGAAGTCACTAAAAAGACATTATAAATAGTTTTCGAGTCACAAGCAAAAAACTTGAAAAAGAGACCTTTCCCCCCCTCCCCCACCTCCGGCTTGTGTCCCTCCCTCGGGGATTTTTAGTATATTCATCTGGACACCTTAAAAAAATAACTGTACCAACTTTCAAACCTACATGAATCATTTGATCTGATTTTAATTTTCCAGGCTAATTAACTGACGAGCAGATATATGTACATGAAGGAGGCGAGAGAGGTGTATCAGAATCCTGCCAAATGGAAATCCGTAGTATTTGAAAACAATTTGTGCTATTTGTTATTTAACATCAAATGATTTTCTGCATGAACTGTTCATTATATTTACCATTTAAATTATAATTACAGCCTATACCAAGTCCACCGCTTAACATAGGTCATTCCATTAATATTAACAGGACATCTTTGTGGGACAAGGAATGTCACAAAACAAGGTACTGAGCCACCAGCTTCTATCGACTTCCTGCGTGTATTTTACGTTTATTTAACAAAACATATGACTTTATCCATATCGACCGACTTTTGTTGTATGTTTGTTGTATCTTTATCGTTGTTCGAACATCCCGTGTTTAAATTCGTCAAAACTAAAAAAAAATGTGTAAGATAATGATTTCCAAAAACTAATATTATTTCACTTTATGTATTTTATTCCAATACGTTATTTATTGTATTACATGTAATGTACATTTTATAATTTAGAAAAAAATATATAAGCATTATTCTGGACTGTCCTAAGGCAAAGATTACTTCTATTTTATGTATAACAGCATTATTGAGTTTACTTTTTATATTCTTGTAAGTTCTATACAAAACTAGGCGAAGAATTTTATTTTAAAGATAAAGCTAAACATGTGATTTATAAATCTTTTCCACAAATACTTTGTAAGATAGTTTGTGCTTTATTTGGAGAAATGCCAAATGCGTAATGGGCTAGAGTTCGATTCGCGACAGTGTCATTAAGATTCAACTAATGTCGTAAACTAACTACTATAAGCTTTTAAGCTTGGTTGGAGTGGTTAACAGGATTGCGAGATATAAATGAGCATTTGCAGCTATTAAATTATTTAGGCTAAGTTTCTGAGTAATGGTTGATCACCTAATATGTGTCTTTGAAGACTCAAAAGGCTCAGTATATACATAAGCGTGGTATGCTATTAAAATATTTAATATAAATTATTCATTACAGCTTATCACAAGTCTACTGCTGAACCTAGATTGCCTCGTAGGGAGGATATTTGCCATAGCAGCCATACTAAGCATAAACATTGACAACCGCATTCAACGCAACCCGCACCCTACACCCGCAATCATAATTTAAGTAGTTACCAAGAAGATGTTATTGCTCATCTTCTGATTTAGTTCCCTCTGTCGCCTTTTACGAAACTCACAAGATGATGGTCACCTCTCATTACTATGAGGGTTCAGACCGTGAGACATCGGTTCATGGACTGCAGTAACCACTTACCATCAGGTGGAATGTAAGTTCGTTTGTCACTTCAAGCTTATAACAAAAGAAAAGAAAGGATAACTGGATCATCAGTCCACTACGCTATTGCTGTGTAACACGCACAACGGACAACGACGGACTTCACATGTCTTCGAAATATTTTTATTCCTGCATGCAGGTTTCCTATCGATATTTTCCTTCACCAACGGGCACGTGGTAAATAAGAACTTAAAATTGCAATCAAGAAGGATCAAACTCGAATTGCTCGCGTATTGCAAAGTTAACGACAGCGGCTTAATCCCCGAGGCGGCTCTAACCACGGCTCTAACAACCTTTCAGTTAACAAAATAAGAATTTTCTCTCATAATTTGGCAGACTTCGACGGATGGGAATATCGCCATAAGTGTTCTAACCTTTTTGCCAGAAATAGAAGATGCAGGGAGAGTTTTATCATGCAGGGCAGCTCAACCAAAAATATCACACACTACTCGAGAAGACGGCTGGAAAATGGAGATACAGCATAAATATTGCAACAAATTCATCTTAAGATTATTTTTAATAATAATGTTTACAAGCCATTGCTTTTATTCGTCGATATACGCAAGACATACGCTTCGGCGGTTAACAAAATGACAGAGAGTGTATTTTTGGCTAAACATCGATATTCTGTTAGTTTTGCTATAATGTACATGTATGTTTAACCGCTGATTTTTCAATTACCAGATAAAAGTTATGCGTATGATAAAATGCAAAATTAACAAATCCGAACATAATCGTTGTCTGAATAAAATAATTTGATTTCACTTTTATATTCAGTCTGGTTATGATTTCGTTGATGGTTAACTTTTATCAAATGATTGAAAAATTATCTCTTAATTTTTTGTGAAAACATTTTTCTTATAAAATGAGGGTAACAAACGAGCACAGTTTACCTAATGGATGATGTGGCCCACAGATATTTACATCTATCATCGTTTAAGAATCAAAATGCCTTATCACCCTGAGAAACTGTAAAGTAGCAACAACTCGTTAATTTCATAATCTAAATTTGAGTCTGAACTCATTTTGCTCGTCAAATCGAACACGTCTGTTCTTTGTACTAGTTAGAACGCGAATATGTCTTTGAGCTGCGTCGCAGCATGCGCTCGCGGCCTTTGCCTGCCGTGCCCAGCACAATCTCCGTACGGCTCCGTGGCGCAATAGCTAGCAATGAGTTGCTGCACTGGGGCCGCGGGTTCGATCCCGCACGGAACAAGTATTAGTATGGCTTACTAAATAATTGTTCCGGTCTGGATGTTTGTCCTGTAATTTGTGTTTGTAAACTGCCTCCACGATACAGGAGAAAATCCTAGTGTAGGGGTAAAGTTTTAAAAAGAAAAAATCTGTACTGTGCTGTGCTGCGTTACCTGCGTCTTAGCAAACGCTTAGGCTAATAGTTTTATTGTCATCCTTTACCCGTAGACCCGTATTGACGCAACACGGGTCGGTGTGTGACTGAGTGAACTTTAGGCTTACCTAACTTTTTCGTCGCCACTACGGAGGGCAGGCAACGTATCTACAAATATGAAACTCTATATCGCCAATAGCATTTGAACACAACGTCAATACACTTACTTTTTACTCAAATTATAACAAAATAATAAACTAATATAAGTACTTACCGTCCTTGTAGTTTAATTCCTTGGCAATTCTTACCCATAATACCTCTTTTACTGTCTTTTTTGGATAGTCTGGTTGAATAGTATTATACAAACAAGGTTCAGAACGCAGTTATTCAATTAAATGTTCTGTCATTGCAACAAAATAACGAATTAGCGGTAAAAAACACGTGTCGACATACACGCGTCGCGCAAAAATTTGTGCCGGCACTGCAACGTGGCGCAAGGCAGAACAGACACATGTCTGCGTCGCATGTTTCTGTGCCGCAGGGTACGCAGCTCTTAGTACGTTCATGCATAACAAAATCTGGTCTGCCCTGCGCTGCGTGAACCTGCGTCACCTGCGTCTCAGCGTACGCTTAGCCTTAGTATGATAGTAATAAACTCGAATACGCATTGGCACAGCGGCAGATACTTCCTGCAGATACTTTGGTCTTGAAACCCTTTCAGAAAGACTGTAATTAACTAATACTTATATGAGTATATACACTTTTCATAGTCATTAGTTTTACCACAACATAATTAATTCTGTTTTGGCTTACGTATTCAATTTACTTATGCAAATATAAGGGACGCTCTCTCTCATGTTGATTTTCTGACCATGTTTTTCTCTGCGTGACTGATCACGTGGCTATATTAATAGAACACGTACCGGGGATCAGAGGGTGCTCAATAAATACCATCTCTTAGCTATCATGGATTACGATCCCTTCATTTTATATAAGTGTAGAGATATTGATAAACATATTGTTTTTGTAATATTAAATATTATATTTATTTTAAAATATTTATAAATTAAAATAAATTTTATGTTTCTGTTTTTAAAAAAAGTATGGATGCAATACGGCCCTCACATATAGAGGGCAGTTATTATCCAACTTTAAAAAAATTAATTTTTTTATATGTATGTAAATCTTCGTCAATAGTCTCTTTTTCCTTAGGGGTGATAAAAAAGCCCAAAGGATGGAGAATAAGGATAATTTCTAATGTAACCATACTTGTGATACTCGTATTTCTTGGTCCACTCAAACGGGTCAAAAATACACTTTAAATAAAAAGGATAAGCCGACTTCAGAAGCTATAATTTATGATAAAGAGTATAAATAATAATAACGAAAGTAATAATAAAATGTTACAATGTTAAACACGTGTAACTTAGCTTACATGAGATAAAATATCAGTACCAAAAAGTTTAATCACCAGCCTACTGTTTAATAAAGTCTCATAGCCAAAAGAAAGGTTTCATCATGTTGGTCATCAATCACTCCATCTAGTGTTATACGCGACGTATATATGTATATGTATAAGAGACGTAAAATTTATAATGTATACTTCCGATTGTCTTCACTTGCTGAAATTTCTTCTTTATTTGTGATCTGGATTGACACAATCATATCCTAGGGTCGGGGTTCTATAGACAATACATTAAAGTACCTTTTAGAGAAATGGGCTCATACGTGTTAATCCAAGTCACAAATGATGATGTAAAATTCGTAGACCGGCGACGGTCAGTGACGTCGATGGTACAAGACGTCTGATATTGCGATCATAAATATGCTTGCCAAATTTGACGATTAAGGCAAAAATCCTCTCTGCCACCGAAGAGGTCCACTGGACATGGGACTTTCCTATAACGGCCGATAAAGAAAGGGGGTAGGCTCCTATTTTTTTAATAAGACTAATGTGACAAACGAACTTACACTCGACCTGATGGTAGATAGCTCCTGCAGTCTTTGGCACCTGCAACCAACTTTAAGCAAAGAAGGCTAAATTTTATCATACGCGAGCTAGCCGGGCTCGATCCCGATAAAATTGCAACTTTAGGTGAAAATCAACACTTACTCACACACATATACCATACGATTCAACAGTGAAGGAAAACATAAGGATATACGAGATGGTAGGACTCCTTTTCTTCCTCAGAGTCCGTCTGGGTGCCGCCGTCCGGGTCCGTCTAGTTGAAGTACCACCCTTTTTACCTATTTCAACCACCAAATAGCATTGCTAGCATCGCTGCATTGCGGTCTTTTTATACGTGGTAGAGCCATGCTGCAGCTATATTAGTAGTATAGTTGTAGCACGAATGGGTCGGCTCGACCGGGGAAGGACCACGCTCTCACAGAATACCAGCGTAAAATAGCAGCTTGCCGCTGCTGTGTTTCGTATGGTGAGTGTAGAGTACCGGAGAACCTTTTTACTGGAAACGAGGCATTCCATCTTAGTCCTCACGGGTGACAATGCATCTGCATTTTGATTCGTAATCGAGGATAGATGTAGCTGTCTATGGGCCGCAGCAACCATTTAAATCAGGTGGACTATGTGCTCGCTTGAAACCCTTATCCTATAAAAAAGGGGGATAGAGAGCCAGTATAATTACATGCTATGACGCATTTGATCTTCGTACTCAGAGGTGACAACACATCTGTAGCCTTGTTAGTTTAAAGTTAGCTGCACATAAACATTGACTGCAGTAAAAATGACATTGTTCTGCGTCCATACAATGTTCGCCTAAGAACCAACAGTGAAAAAAAAACCTTTTTAAGTCCGAAATTACACATAATTATATGTAAGAACAATAACTCCTGACGGACACTTCTGAAAACATATATATTAGCAGTTATCATAGAGAGTTTAAGGTTATGTTTTATTTTTATGACACATTACTATGTTATTGCTAATATAAGCAGTTCAGTCTTAGCCTAGCACTTATACGGTAAATAAAACTCAGGTTGTGATTAGGTATTTATTGAGTCGTTTATCCGCACATGAGATTATAATTAGGGGAACAGTAGATTAACAAAGTTTTATTGCACAAAAAAATGTGTTCGTGCCATTCATGGTGTTGGCCCAGATGTCTCATGTCGACCTCTATTTAAGACATTGGGAATCGTACCCGTGCCTTGTTTGTATATATTAGAAGTTGTTAAGTTTGTTAAACAACACGGGAAAAGTTTTTATAAACTTAATAAAGAAGTAGTATCCATGAACACGAGATACCCAGATCGGATAGTAATTAGCGAAATACCAAAAAGTAAACGCTTTAGCAAAAGTTGTTACTGGATGGGTAAAACAATATATAATAAAATACCAAACATAATCAAAGATCTTCCTATAAAAACATTTAAAAAAAATTATACCAGTGGCTTCTTCAAAATACATTTTACTCCGTAAACGAGCTTTTAAATTACTGATGACAACTTTTATAGGACTATAGCTCATAATTGACATTTTTTGTTATTAACTGACATGGTATATAATATTGTTTAATTTAATTTACTTTATTTGTTAATTATAATTATTATTTTTGTAGTTGTACTTTTGATATCTTTAGAATATAATTGGATGGATTGTTTATTGTTGCTAATTTAATGATTTAATAATGATTGATTTTGATGTGTTAATTTTGTATAAATATAATTTCTAAGAATAAATAAATTTGCATGTCTACATTAGGGACTTAGTATGTATACATAGTATTTAACAGTATATCATGTAAAATACATACTAAAAAGCAAATAAATAAATAAATACGTGTTAATTCAAGTCACAAATGATGATGTAAAATTCGTAGACCGGCGACGGTCGGTGACGTTGAAGGTACGAGACGTCTGATATAAGCTATATAAGATAATTTGGCAAGCATATTGACGGTCGCACCGTCAATATGCTTGCCAAATTTGACGATTAAGGCAAAAATCCTCTCTGCCACCGAAGAGGTCCACTGGACATGGGACATTCCTATAACGGCCGATAAAGAAAGGGGGCAGGCTTCTATTTTTTTTAATAAGACTAAAGTGACAAACGAACTTACACTCCACCTGATGATAGACGGCTCCTGCAGTCTTTGGCACCTGCAGCCAACTTTAAGCAAAGAAGGCTAAATTTTATCATACGCGAGCTAGCCGAGCTCGAGCCCGATAAAATTGCAACTTTAGGTGAAAATCAACACTTACTCACACACATATACCATACGATTCAACAGTGAAGGAAAACATAAGGATATACGAGACTCCTGTTCTTCCTCAGAGTCCGTCTGGGTGCCGCCGTCCGGGTCCGTCTAGTTGAAGTACCACCCTTTTTACCTATTTCTACCGCCAAATAGCATTGCTAGCACCGCTGCATTGCGGTCTTTTTACACGTGGTAGAGCATGCATGCTGCAGCTATATTAGTAGTATAGTTGTAGCACGAATGGGTCAGCTCGACCGGGGAAGGACCACGCTCTCACAGAATACCAGCGTAAAATAGCAGCTTGCCGCAGCTGTGTTTTGTATGGTGAGTGTAGAAAACCGGAGACCCTTTTTACTGGAAACGAGGCATTCCATCTTAGTCCTCACGGGTGACAACGCATCTGCATTTTGATTCGTAATCGAGGATAGATGTAGTTGTCTATGGGCCGCAGCAACCATTTACCATCAGGTGGACTGTGTGCTCGTTTGAAACCCTTATCCTATAAAAAAAGGGGGATAGAGAGCTAGTATAATTACAGGCTATGACGCATTCCATCTTCTTCCTCAGAGGTGACGACACATCTGTAGCCTTGTTAGTTTAAAGTTAGCTGCACGTAAACATTGACTGCAGTAAAAATGACATTGTTCTGCGTCCATACAATGTTCGCCTAAGAACACATAATTATATGTAAGAACAATAACTCCTGACGGACACTTCTGAAAACATATATATTAGCAGTTATCATAGAGATTTTAAGGTTATGTTTTATTTTTATGAAACATTACTATGTTATTGCTAATCTAAGCAGTTCAGTCTTAGCCTAGCACTTATACGGTAAATAAAACTCACTACTCAGGTATTTATTTTATTCATACCAAATAAATACAACTTATACACTCTCATTTAGTTTTGTTAGTCCGTGAGTAATGAAAAGTTAAAGTCCGTGATTCAAGCCAGGTAGGTCGCTAAAGAAGGGTATCGATATCCGTTGTTCAAGCCGAGTCGTAATTTATAAAAACTTATCGCATAACAAACCAACTGCACAGTGCACTTAGGTTCCGAAAACATTTACAGAAATGTATTTTTTAAACGAAACGAAAACGATCGTACGTCTGACGTCTATCTATTTTAACGTCTTGTCATCTGTCAACGTTATTGACGTTTTTTTCACAAACTATATAGAAACACTCACGCTTTTTTTTTGCGTGGCACAATGCTGATTTGGCCAATGAGAGTACAATAGTATTGTTATTTTAAATGAAAACAGATGATTTCACTGTATCCCAGTTCTTACTATCTAATGAATGTTATCTAATGGATAATTAAGTATAAGAATTTTGGTAATTGTCAAATATATGTTGGTTCTTAGGGGAGTTTTTACAATGTCCTTTACCAACAGGACTAAAAAAGTAAAAATTTGCCAACTAGACTGTAACTTAAGCTACGTGGTAAGAATTTTTCAGTTAAGGAATTTCCTCTAGATTCGTTAACCTTATATCGTGTTCTGTTTGAAGAGAAATAAAGTCAATTTAATCTATTGCTAAAAGAATATTAAAGTTAAAAATGTTTCAATAGAAAATATTACTGGCATAATATAATGAAGAAGCTTGGCTTGAAATGTATTCCAAATTCAAATTACGCATTTTATCAAGAAAATTAATTTTAACGGATCGTAGGTATCAATTGTTTGCTAACGTCAATTAATTTTGAAAATAATTTAATTGACTTTTAAGTTTGAAATTGTTAGAAATTGTGTTTAATAAACGATAAAAAGATAAGGTTTTCAAAACTAGAAGAAACTACAATAAGGCTGTAATAATGGCCAATATTACGTGTCTCGGCGATTAAATGTTGGAGGATTCTGTTCTGTTTCTTCTTTTCAGAGGATCTGGTAGCGACATCAGGCACGAAATCTATTGAGAGGAGGCCAGGTTCTGGATTAGTCCGGATTCTGGAAAAAAGGATGCACTGAGCCACAAGATGACCGCTTCAGTGAATCGAGCACTAAGAAATGAACCAATAGAAAATACATGGAAAAGCAAAGCGGTGTACCAATTAGAAGAATTCTTCACGCGTCCAATATAATATGCACTTGTCTTCCGGTTTCTAAATTAAGCCTTGAGCTTGGTGCTCACGGTTGCCAGCCTAAAATTCCCTAAAAAGTGTGTAGTAGATTTAAATGAAACGGATTAGCGTTTTATCAGCAAATGAAGCCTACGTCTCGTTATTTGGTGAAATTCACCGGCTGCGAGTGTTATATACTATACAAAGGCATGTGTCGTTAAAATCATTCAATATGGTCGACTCCGTAATGTTTGGGAACCAAGTTAGTCTATATTGAAAATGGTAAAATGATATACACAGATATTTAAAAGAGCTGCTAATAACTAAGATACCTAACAGAGCTGCTGATTATACTTCATAGATACTGCCTCATTGGTCTAGTGGTCGTAAATGCGATTGCTAATCATGACATCGGGCCAAAATCAGTTATTGAGTTTTTCTGTAAGGAATTCTCAGCCCGGAGTCAGTAAGTTGGCGGTGTTTCACGTGGGTGAAAGCACGTAAATTCGTTGGTCCTGCGCCTGATCTCTTTCAGGTCATGTTGGTTTACCGTCCCATCGGACTATGAGAGTGAGGGAATAAAGAGTGCACTTTTGCTTGCGCATAAACTTGGACACCTGCGCTGATGGCTAATCTCCGTTGAGATCAGCCACCGTAACCGATATCGGTATGAAGGACATTATGTATTATACTTCAGAGGTATTTCCACATTATTTTGAAGAAGAAATTTCGCTCAAAGTGTAGAATAGTAGGGATGAAGGTTTTAACGTAACTATACACATATTTATTTTGATAAAAAAGTATATCTCCCAAAAGCTTATTATTTTGCATTCACTTTAAGAGACCGCAGTCAGTGTTTTTTTGGAGACGGGCTATACATCTATTATTCGAGGAAGAGTAGCTTCTAACGCAAGTAGATAATAATGTGCGTAATTTTTTAATAGTTTCGTCTGCATGCGTCGCCTTTGAATAACTTTAACTGTTAAAGGCTCATCGCTAAACTTTGTGTCTAACTTCTACGCTTTCCAGAATGCGCTAGTTGTAATATTGCTTCAAAGTTTTGTCCATACTCACTGAGTTGGTGCCAGTAAAACAGTTTACTGTCACCAGTTTGTGGGCCTAAAATTCAACAGACATCGAACGTATAAAGTCGCTAGAACATCGATAGTAAATAAGCAAAACACTGTGCGAATAAGGGCGGATACATAATTTCAATTCTGGGATGCGGGCCTGGGCTCTCTATTTCGGAGAGTTCAACGATAAAGGCACAGGCAATAAATAACCCAAACAGATTTTTAAAAAACATAATTTTAAAAATTTTCATCCCTATCATCATCGTTACAGGCCTTCCTCATAGATTGGGTCATAAGGGGATATTTGCCATAGTTGCAACGCTTGGCAAACAGGTTGGCAACCGCAGTTTTTATTTTCTTGTAGTTATTAGAAAGAAGATGCTGCCCGTCTCTTGCTTTGTTTACCCTGTCGCTTCTTAAAAACTCACTGAAGGATATGGAGTAGTGCCACTACACGGTACAA
>JAGSMP010002535.1:0-22040 GCA_029286625.1 Parnassius orleans
CATCGCTAAACTTTGTGTCTAACTTCTACGCTTTCCAGAATGCGCTAGTTGTAATATTGCTTCAAAGTTTTGTCCATACTCACTGAGTTGGTGCCAGTAAAACAGTTTACTGTCACCAGTTTGTGGGCCTAAAATTCAACAGACATCGAACGTATAAAGTCGCTAGAACATCGATAGTAAATAAGCAAAACACTGTGCGAATAAGGGCGGATACATAATTTCAATTCTGGGATGCGGGCCTGGGCTCTCTATTTCGGAGAGTTCAACGATAAAGGCACAGGCAATAAATAACCCAAACAGATTTTTAAAAAACATAATTTTAAAAATATTTCATCCCTATCATCATCGTTACAGGCCTTCCTTTACAGATTGGGTCATAATATCCCCCATATTTGCCATAGTTGCAACGCTTGGCTAACGCGTTGGCAACCGCAGTTTTTTATTTTCTTGTAGTTATTAGAAAGAAGCTGCTGCCCGTCTCTTGCTTTGTTTTCCCCTGTCGCCTCTTAAGAAACTCACTGAACGATATGGAGTAGTGTCACTACACGGTACTAAGTTCTACACTATTTAAATATTAATTTTTTTTTATGCTTACCGAATTTCGTTCAACTGTCACCAGGATAATGCGTCCTCATCGCCAGTCCGTGCCCCCCACCTCCCCTTGAGGAGACGATAAATCTCAATCTAATAAGTTTAATGTCAGTTTCGCTTTAAAAAATCAGTCTTACGTTTTGGTATGGTTAAAAAATATATTCTTCATTTTCATTCTCAGACCAACATAAGAAAGATAGGCGGAGCGTTGCGTACATTTCAAGTGATGCTAAACGATGAACAACTTCTTGACACGCACTCGCAAACACATAGAATGATTACGTATAGAAACGCAGTCTAGAACAAAACACGAGCGTTAAAGTGACGCAAGGTCATTATGTTAGTGGGCGCGAGTCGAATGTGCCTACGCTCGTCACACGCACACGCCACACGCCATTCAGTGATACCAGTTTCTGGCGTTTGCAATCAAATTGTGCAAACACTATTTTATTGATTAATTTTAAATAATCGATATAATAAAGATTACGTATTGCGTACGAAGACGTATTTTATGAGAATATAAAATGGAATAAAATAAACACGATAATGATGGTACTAATATAACTTTATTATACATATTTTAATGGCACAAAATGCAGACGTAATAAAATTTAAGTTTATTATTAAACACAATTAATTTGCTCGAATACAATAAGCACATCGTGTAATGTTTAATTTTAACCGACTTCAAAAAGGAGGAGGTTCTCAATTCAGTGTATTTTTTAATGTTTTACCTCAAATTCTGTTGTTTCTAAACCGATTTAGATTTTTTTATTTGAAAGGATATACACAGATTGTCCCATATACACGCTGAAATTTTAATGGTTGTTTCCCGAAGTCAAATGATTTTGTCTTGGTAGTACAATAGATTTATTAAAATAAAAATTATTAGGATGTAAAATGGCAGATTGACATTAGAAAAACAAAACTCAGATGATCTCAAACCAATAGCAATATCTCATGAGTAGGTCGGGCGCGCAGGCTAACTTATGCCGTATTATTACGCATTAAATTTATTTAGTTTCGAGGATTTTGAATATTTATTAAAATCCTCGAAATCGTATGAACCAGACCAACTTGTCCTAGATGTCATTCCTAGCTCGTTAAATATAACAAAATTGTCTTAATATGTGTGTAAAATATTTAATAAAATACCTAAAGAATTTAAATTATTAAGCGAAAGATTATATAATAATATTTGTATAATTGGTTAAAAATTGAATGCTTTTATGACTTAAAAGATTTTTAATAGTTATTAACATTATTTTTTAAATTTAAATAATTATCAATATTGTCATTATATACCTAAACATTTTAAAATTATAATTTGCATTGAGTAAGGAATGCGGGAAAACAACCACTAAAATGATAGCATGTATATATGAATTGATCTAGAATCGTCTTAGAAATCAGCGTACATACATAATTGATAACCTCTCCTTTTGGGAGGCGGTTAAAAATAGACTATGTTTGGGTGTAAAGTGACATCTGCTTCGTAAAGGCGTTCTTATTAATAATCTCTTGATGTAGTAAATAAAAAATTTTATTCTATACTCTAAAATGTCGACTTGGTCAATGAACAAAGCAATAAAAATAAAATAGTTGCGTTAAAATGGCGTCGACGGATCGCGATCAGCTGATCACTCCGTATTAGTTTTAAATAGGCACCCATTGTTAATATTATGTTAATACTTAGAAGTAGGTATCTACATATAAACATTTGAGTTTTAGGAGCTGACTCCATAAGGGTCCCTACAGGTGACCATAATTAAAGATTGAGTTATTTTACAACATATTTATTTATTTTATAGGATAGGAACGCAATACAGTTGGAGACAACTAGCTACTGACTGCAATTCTTAATACTAAGTAGAGAGGTACTACATTACTAAGTATACATATATGCGGTAGATAAGTACAATATACTAAATGTATACAAGTGTGTGCACCACCACTATCTTCCCCTTTATAAAAAAATATAAAGAATATAATAAAAGAATAAAAAATGAATACAAAACTTAAAACTATACAAAAACTTTTTAATGCGCTGAGGAGCAGGGGCTGTATCGAGACCCCCGCGAGGGCGACCGCCGCGGCAGGCGCGGGTGCGTGCTGCAGACTGGTGCTACAGGCGCCTATCATCTGACCCTATTCTGGCCCGACATCGGAACGCTGGCCATGAACACTGGTGGCGAAGCCAGCTTTTGAACCTCTTATTAAACTTCACCCAAATGGTATACAAGATTATTGTCCCATAAAACTGGCTATCACATATAACCATATTTGAAAATTATCCACTTTATTCTCTACAGTATTCTGAGCCTGGGAAACAATAACTGGTTTTCTTGATAATTACCCATAGCAAAATCGTAAAACCTTTCACTAATGCTTATATAAAATATTTCAAATGAAACAAATTCATTATTACTAAAGTAACTACCTAAACCTAAATGAAACTGCAGTACACAAAATACAAAACACAATACATCTAAAATTACATTCAACTTAAATAATGTAACTTGAATATTCTGAATGAAAATATTCTGCACCTGACAATGCAAATAATACTTTCCATCCATAGTAACTAACCTGATTATAATCTAAACATGTAATTGTATAACATATATTTATGTTAAAACTAACTTATATTAAATCGTGAAGGTAACTTAACAATGCGACCACTCCGCGTTGTTTTCACGGTTATCAGGTTGCTAGGGCCGGGCGACGACGACGTCACCGGCGTGGGCGGCGGTAACGCGAACCGTACCTGCGCAGGCACCACATCCGCTGCGTTGTCAGCGTTACTGCTGTGTGGCGTTGCTGGGTTACCATCGCATTCCTTTAACACATATGCAGGCTTTAATCTGTCAATGAAATATGTACTTGCCTATCGGGTAATTGAATTAGGTAAACCTTTGAAGCCTTTTTATCATATGGACCGTCGTAGGGTGGTTTCAAGGTTTACGTATTGAATCGTCCGAACAAGACATATTCACAGTTACGTAAGTCTTTGTGCACAAAAACTTTTACAGTTACGTGAATCGTCAGATGTAGCTTATAACTACGAATAGTATATCTAATCTTATCTACTAAACAATAGTCGTTGACGTTACGGTTGTTCGAAGAGCTGTCATAAAGTCTCCTGGTAGACGTAAGTTTCGTCAAAGTTAACTCTGCGGCGCTAACCCTGAGTCGCTGCGGCCGGCCGCAAGCCCCATAATACCGTGGGTAGCTCTTCCACCCAAGACCCATGTGACAGGCGAGCCGAAGTGCTGTCTTTAAAGAACGATGCCAACGTTCGACTGCGCCATTGCTTTGTGGGTGATAAGGAGTGTTCGATTCTATTAACCCATTTTTTAACAGCTGGTTAAGACTACTCTCAAACTGGCGACCTTGGTCGCTAGTTAACTTCATCAGGGCAACCGTAACGACAAATCCAACCCTCATATAAATGTTTGGCAACAGTTTCTGCCGTAATGTCGCGTAACGGAAAAGCTTCGGCCCACCTAGTCCTCCTATCAATTATCGTGGTAGTATAACCATCTGGTGAAATCTCAAGGGCCAACGATATCGATGTGCGCTCAAATCGATCTACTTCCGAAACTTAGTCAAATTCGATACCGTATGTCTGTTAACTTTGGAACGTTGACACATGCACGTTTTCCCATAAAGAAACATCTATTCATACTCGGCCAGAAAAACTTTTTAGCTAACATCTTTCGTGTAGACCAGATTCAGGATGGCTCAAATTATGCAAACTATCAAAAGCTAGGCGTCGAAACTTTTCGGTAGGTACGGACGAGCTATATCAGTAGACATCTCACAAAAATAAACTTCTAACATAGGTATAACCAGTTCCTTTAACAAAATATTATCGGTATTTAAACCAGACATAACATTCGTAATATAACTATCGCTACGCTGTTCGTTTGCAATGTCATCGAAATTCAACGCAGTTGGCATAATCACAGCTTCGACGCGTGATAAGGTGTCGGCTACAATGTTATTCTTACCGGTTATATGTTTTATATTTGTAGTGAACTCGCTTATGAAGCTAAATGTCTCGTTCTCCGAGGCGTTTCCTTTCATCGTCCTTTAAATGCAAAGTTAAAGTTTATGGTCCGTATACACGGTTATTTCTTGACCTTCAAATAATTTCCGAAAATTTTTATAGCTAAGTATATAGCGAGCAACTCGCGATCGTATGCTATATCGCTGTTGGGTGGTGGTCAATTTTTTGTGATTTCCAGCTATCTCCTTCTTTTGTTGCAAACTGCTCCCACGCATGTATTAGATCGTCAGTCATTATAGCGAGTGCGGAATCCACTCTAGGGTACGTCAATGTAGCGGCCGTGTGAGACCTACCTTACATTGCGTAAATGCTTCGTTCACTATCAGTCCAGACGATGGGAGTTTATCATTTTCTTTGAGCTTTTAAGATATTTATTTAATTCTGTTAGATATAAAATAGCATTGGGAGATGAGCTCGATAAAATTGACCATACCGAGAAAACGTCTTAGCTCTGAAACAGTTTTCGGCTGGAAATTCCACAATTGCCTGAACCTTATCTTGCAACGGCCTGACACCATCGGTACTAATTTCGTGTCCCAAAATTCTAGTTTAGTTTGTCGAAACGACATTTTGCCAAATTAATTGAAATTCCATATTCATTAAACTTTTTGAAAATTATTTCTAATGTTGCCTGTTGAACTTCGTTGTCACTAGCGATAAGTAAATCGTCTAAATAACAAAAGACAAAATCAAGCCCTTGTAAAATGGAATTCATAAAGCGCTGGAAGGTTTGCGCTGCTCCCGTAAACCGAAGGTCATTCGGGGAAACTCGAAAAGCGAATGTTGTTATGATAGCAGTTTTCTCTACGTCACCTGGCGCGACTGGTATAAAATGATAACTTCTATTGATATCTAATTTTAAAAATATCTTTTATCCGGGAGAATAAAAGTAAAGTCATTCAAGCGAGGAATCGGGTATCTGTCGGGCTTTGTTATCGCATTCAGCTGGCGATAGTCCCCAGGTCTTATATCTCCATTCTTTTTAGGAACTACATGGAGTGGACTAGCCCATGCGCTCTTCGAAGGACGACAGATGCCCAGTTCCTGCATGATGCGAAATTCTTCTTTAACCTTTTTATACCTGTCGGGTGGCAACGGGCGCGCTTTCGCGTGCACGGGCGGACCAGAGGTCTCGATATGGTGGACGACATCGTGTTTCGCGGTTTCTCGGAATGACGCCGGTTTAGTAATGTCCGGGTACTTTAACAATAAATCCTGATACGGATGATTCAAATCAATAGTTTTAATACTAGGTTGAGATACATTGACAACAGATGCCGAAACATTCAATTCTGTGGTTTTATCTATTAATTTACGCGCGTTTAAATCAACTAATAACCTGTGATACGCAAAAAATCTGGGCCCAAAATTGGTTGTTTGACATCTGCTATCACGAATTCCCAACGATAAGGTCGACGTAAGTTTAAGTTTAACACTAGTGTCTTGGTACCGTAAGTTGCGATTTCACTACCGTTAGCTGCGTATAATTTATATTCACTGCACTGGTTTGCGATTTTCTCACGGCTGGTAAAACAGACACATTGGCACCCGTGTCGACTAAAATCTAAGCCCAGAGTTACTATCTGACACACAAACGATCAAATGGAACAATGGTACAGACCTCAAGATCCTCGGACTGTACCTCGCTGCTCAGTTTTCCGGCTGCTTTGATTTCCACGCGCTCCGTACACCTGTTGGCCTTTTCTCTGAATCGGTGATGGTAGAAACACGTGGTTCTCCTTCCGGGGCCGGCGGAACCGCTACGGCGCCGTGACTGCGAACGATGACGGTTGCGATCAGGGCGAGACCGCGACCTCCGCTGGTCGATCTGGTCACGGTAGCCTTTTTTAGCCACCTCAGCCCTTAACAGGGCCAAGTCAAGGGCAGCAGTAGATGCTGGCGCTGGCGCGGCGTAGGTAGTGGCGGCGGCATAGGAAGGCCGCACAGCCTCCATGACGTTATCTGCGACTGCTGCTAGGTTGTCCAGGTCCTTGGAGTCGGACACGGTGAGCACGGCTCGCACCTGTGTCGGAAGACGATTCTGCCACAGCACGCGAAGGGTTTCATCAGGAACCTTGTCAGTAGCGAGCTCGCGCATCCGACGGAGCAGCTGGGATGGTTTTTGCTCGCCCAGCTCTAGCTCGCTCATAAGCTTCTCGATCTGCCTCGACATTGACTCCTCATAGATGTGGAGCAGCCGAGCTTTAAGTGCGTCGTACTTGTGGGTAGGAGGCGGATTTAGTAATATGTCTGTCACTTGCGCGATGACCTCCTTACTCAGCTTGGACACGACCAGGTCAAACTTCGCCTCATCGCTCATCCTCTGAGGTGTGAGGATAGCTTCTGTGCGTACGAACCACACACGCGGCTGGTCCGTCCAAAAGTCCGAGAGTCGGGAATGTAGAGACACTGAATCTACACCTGGCGCCATAATGGGCGGTGGCGCGGGTGGCTGGATATCCTGGACGAGTGGCACGTTAACAAGCGGCACGTTCTGTGGCGGTGGCGGGCGGCACACTCATGTTACTAATATAAATTGTCCGTCCGATCACAACACACGCAAAATTGCCCACTACTGTGTTAACATCACGTCAGGGTCACCAGTTTAGGAGCTGACTCCATAAGGGTCCCTACGGGTGACCATAATTAAAGATTGAGTTATTTTACAACATATTTATTTATTTTATAGGATAGGAACGCGCAATACAGTTGGAGGACAACTAGCTACTGACTGCAATTCTTAATACTAAGTAGAGAGGTACTACATTACTAAGTATACATATATGCGGTAGATGGGTACAATATACTAAATGTATACAGTGTGTGCATGCACACACCGAGTTTACACAGAGCGTTGCGATTAAACGTTTTAAACACAAATAGAAAATAAATATTTTTAAAGAAAATTGTGATTTTTCCCCCACAACTAGCAACATTTGTATTATGATAATTAGGTAAGTATTTTTTAGTTTTACGTACTAATAATGATTAAATATATGAACATACCTGTGAAATGTAATACCATCACTTTTTATGTTTATCATCACTGCTGTGTCAATATTTTACAACACAAACGGTCATTTTACAATTTTTCGCGAGCTCTTCTCCGTAAGACGTGACGTTGCGCACTGACGCGTCGCTGAGTGAACTTACGCGGTTTCGCGTTAGTTTTACTTGCTTCACTTTCGGTGCGCGTACTAGTATTCTATACTTAATAATTCTATGCGCACAACTTTCTTTTTCTTTCTTTAACAGCCCGTTTACTGCTGGACGCACACATACTCACCTAAAATCGTGTTATAGTTGCAAACGATTTTAGAAACATATGTGTAGATAAATCGGGTTCTCTCAATAACTTAAGTATGGTTTGGGTTGGTTTTGCGTCATTTTAAATGTACGCAGCGTTTGATCTTTCTTTCTTTTTGGTCTGTTCTCTTAATAAATAGGTTTAAGACTTTATAAAAAGGTACAATAATTTATTCACTCTGCATATATTCTAAATAAAAAAAACACTTATTGTTTAAGTCCACCGTTGTGTATAAAACAAGTATCTAACAATAAACCTTAACAATGTCGGACGCAACTTATCTTGTTAAAAGTTTCTGTTTACTAAGGTTCTCCCGTGAAAATAGTCTGTGACGTCTGTTTTAAGAGATTTTACTATAAATATGTTTAACTCCTTGGTATCATTTTCAGACTGATTCTCAAAAAGTTACTAGATTTTTAACAAATAGGCAATATAAGTATTCTCTGGCTGATTTTGTGTGTAACTGTTTTGGGTCGATCAAATGGGTTGTTTACTCATATATAATAAATTTAACTGCTTATGTCTGGTTGTTATATTTAAATACGTTTTGTTTTCTGTTACGACCCGTTCTGCAATGTGAACCATGAAAAAAGATTTATAAGTAAAATGGAACAACAACTTGCAACGACTTCGTTATTTTATTTTAAGTTGTCCTAGCGAATATTTTGTGTTACATGTGTTAAAATTAAAAATTTTGTACAACCGACTTCAATATAAATAAAATGGGATCATCATCAATGTAGTCGAAGTCAATTAAATACGCATTATTACTCATACCTCAAAAACTACTGGTTAGATCATGATCAAATTCGAAGACCAGCAGCCACATGAGAAGCACCAGCTTTCAAATAAAAAAGAATCATCAAATCGGTTCACCTAGAAAAAAGTTCTGACATAAAAAAAACATACAGCCAGATTGAGTACCTCCTACTTTTTGAAATCGGTTAAAATGGTTTGTGCGCTTCGACGTTTTGCATGCAATAATTGTGCTCTGAATCAATCGAATTTGAAATATTATAGATTAAAAAAATAAAAAATATATTAAGACGTTTAAGAAGAATAAAAATATTTAACAATTGAATTTTTAATTTATTAAAAACTAGCTGTTCCCCGCGACTTCACCCGCGTGGAATTTATTACAATTTAAATTTTTTTTTGCGCGGAAGCCTAATTCTTTTTCTAAAGTAAAAGTAGCCTACGTTACTCCTATAACATTAGCTATCTACCAGTGAAAGTCCCGTCAAAATCGGTCCAGCCATTTCGGAATTAGCCGGAACAAACAGACAGACAGACAGACAAAAATTTCATAAATTGTGTTTTGTTATAATATCGTATTTTGTTATAATATGCATTTTGTTAAAAGCTGTTATTTTAACATTACAAACAGACACTTCAATTTTATTTATTTGTATAGATGCATAGATGATCGCTGGATAAACATTATCCAGTAATGCCTAACGGCGCGGATGACACTTGATCGTAATTCTATCATATTTTTCGATTCGAATTGTTTACAAATAGCTTTTAAAATCAGATTTGCAACAACGTCAGTTTGAATTGTAAGCCGAATCAAATTCGAAAACAATTTCGGGAGTAAGTCGGATCGTAACGGGAATAAAACATTCCTTGAATATATAAGTCCGGAATTAACCAATTTTTATATATATATACGACCCTCGTCTAAATAACGAACCCTCTTGTCACCATCAGAGACTATTTATTATTTATTTTATTTAAAAGCTAATATTGCAAAGCAAATTTGTCAAAATTACGAAATGTGGTGTGAAGATTAAGGCAACAGGACAGACCCATGTCCAGCAGTGGACTTCTATGGGCTGATGAAGTAGAAGATATTTGTTAGTAATATGAAATTTTTTTAGAATAAGTGTGACAAACGAGCACACAGTTCACCTGATGGTAAGTGTGGCCTAGACATCTACATTTATCCTCAATTAAGAATCAAAATGCAGATGCGTTGTTACGCCTGAGGACTGAGATGGAATGCCTCGTTTCCAGTAAAAGGGTCTCCGTCTACACTCACTATACGAAACACAGCAGCATTAAGCTGCTATTTTACCAGATATTCTGTGAGCGTGGTCCTTAGCTGCAGCGTGGCTCTACCACGTACAAAAAGTAAAACTAACTAGGTAAAAGTAGTATTGCGTAGACTTGTTACTGTTAATTGCTTACTATTAAGCTCCATAAACGGAATGTAAGCGATAATAAAACCATACCCGCTCGAGTTACGCATAAAGATAAATTTTATTTTACAACATTAGTTGGCAACAATGAAGACTGTATTTTAAAGTGTTTATTGGTTTTACAACTATATTTGTGCAAGTTTTCATTCGTCCGTGAACCCGTGCCTTTACTCGTCAGTATCTGCTAGTGAGCTACCAAAGTATGCGGGACTTTAAACTAGCAGCTGAAAATGTATAGAGATAAATTTAGTTTTAAATGGATATTCATCTCGGTCCTGAGCCATCTGCATCCATCGACTTTCTATATATCTTGGGTCATCACTCCATCTAGTGGGGGCCGAACTACACTTTGTTTAACGGTACGAGGTTGCTACTCATTAACCTTTCCTGGGTGAGGCCTATGATCAAGTGGACTTGTGAAGGGTTGTAAAGATTATGATAATTATCCTCTCAAGGTCAAGGTCAAAGTCTAGGTCCAACTGTGGGATGTTTTACCCTTTTGTTTTATTCACTTTTTGCAACTTAGAATTCTATATTTATAACGGTGTGGCGGCGGCGTGGAAAATCCACCACTTCTTAACATGGCGTGGATGTCGAAAAAGGCGACTGTGGTAAATAAACAGGAGATGGCCAGTAGCGGCTTCTAGCATCTCAAAATAATAAAAACTGCGGTTGCTTACACGCCTGCCAAGCGTAACTATGGCTAATATCGCCCTATGAGGCAATCTATGGGGTAGGCCTATGTTTAGCAGTGGGCTTTTGATAGGCTGTAATGAATGAATGAATGAATATTTTATTGTTTACGTAGAAGACTACAAACTGAATAATTAATCACGAGAGTTGGTTTGACGTCCTGACGGCACAATCAATCAGGCTACCTTCGACTATTTCAAGTTTATTCAATTATATCATAAATCATTCAGCAAATTGCGTCTCACAAGTTCATCTTATCCTAAGTGCAATTATGCAGAATATTAGGTACTTGACGTCAAAATATTAAATAATCGGTAGCAAAGAAATGGACCATGCTCCCATTTCAGGTTTTGACGTTAAGGTTTTTTAGGTTTCCGTTAATTATTTATGTAGCAGGTTATTTTATATAGTTTTTAGGGCCAAAGTACCCTGACTCACCAGATCTAGTAAAATAATCAGTGGATTCGAAACCACCTTCTCTAATGAATTGACGACGATTATCCAAATAGCTAGCAAAGAATTGAAGAAACATTGAAGTAAAACCCAACAGCTAGCTGCTGTAATAGTATGTCATTACTCACCGGGTCAAAAGCCTTCCTAAAAATGAAATATGTGACGTCTACCTGTCTTCTAGAATCCATCTCTGCACAGACATAGCCCGTGTGCTATCAGGTTAACAATCGTTGAACGATTCTTTCGAAACCCATGTTGACTGTAATGCAAAATAATATCTAACTGTTTGCTAATGCGGAAGTTCAATGTGGTTTCAAATATCCTCGTTAGAACCGAAAGCACCGCAATAGTTCTAAAACCAGAAACATCCTCTCCAGGTCCTCTCCTTTGGAACAGGTGTCACCCTAGATAGTTTCCATTGTTAATTGAGCCTTAGTGCTGCTGATGCACAGGCTTTTAACAGAACATAGATGCAGTATCGGAATGGAGTAAAGTGAACCATCTTCCTCTTAATGAGACTAAAACAGAATCTATCATTACCAATAACTTATATGACGTGTATTTGGTAAGAATATATGACATACGTGACTTAGGTTTAATATTAGATACTAAATTAGATTTTCACAATCATATGATATCCACTTACAAGTTAGCTAGTAAGACTGGGTTTTGTGGTGAGAACTGCTACTGACTTTGATGATATAAGGATGGCTAAAACACTTTGTATAATGCGTATGTTCGAAGTAAACTAGAGTATGTAGCTGCAGTCTGGAATCCTTACGAGGAAAAGTATTCTCTCTTGTTACAGAGGATACAACGTAAATTTGCTCGTTGGCTTTATAAGAAGAAGTACCCTTATTTGTATCCTTCTTTTTTCGTCTTGGGTATGGTTGATTTTAAAACCCTAATGTTTAGTCAACTATTAGGCACTATCTTTTATAATGCACCAAGTTGCCTGCCAGTCTGTTATGGAGAGAATCGGTTTGTTGGTGCCCATGTACCTGCAGAGAGATAAGGAGGAACGATGGCTTCGCGCCGTAGGCCGCGTCTTCTAGGAGACCAGTTACAAGTACCAACGCTACCTTTTCAGCAACAAATCGACCATTAACACTTATAGGGGATATACTCATTCAGCACGATACTGTCGACATGTCTGTTTTTTTTTATAAAATTATCGATGATATGACAATAATTAGTAAATCGACAATTTAATTTATTTGACTATGTACTATTACTTTATACATAAGATGTAATTTTAATTATTGGCATATTAGGATTGTAATTTTTTGACATTGTATTATTAATTGATATGACAAAATATTTCATAGCCTGACATTGTATGATTGCGACCTTCCTCTATTTTAAATATTGTACAATTCATAGATTTCTTTTCTATGGTTCAATTATTAATATTTTATTGTTTCAATTGGCTTTATTACTGTTTTAATTTCTTGGCAGAGGCTGCTAAAAGCTACGAGATTTTATATTACTATTATTTTATAATTATTCAATTTATGACTATTAATTTTTAATTTATAAATTATAACTATTAATTTTTGTTGTTATAAATTGATGCAATTTTTTTATTTATTTTTTTGCATGTAAAATTTTACCTTGTATCGGATATTCTGTATGTAAGCCACAAGTTTTTGAATCAAATAAATGAATAAATAAGAAACTACTGCGATCCATCGAAACATGGAACCAATTTCAAACAAAGAAGACTACAGATGCGTTGTCACTTCTGAGGACTAAGATGGAAAGCATCATAGCCTGTAAAACCTAGTTATTACGTACAATCCGGCGATGAGGGATCAAGAATTATACGTACAGCAGAGGCCGATTTTGAGATAACAGAAAATAAAAAGAGAGGTAACTATTGGGTGTATGTGTACTGAATAACTGACTTTACTTACTATACTACTAATAACTGAGCTAAGAGGACTGTATAAAGAAAAGTGGGACAATTTAAAACTTTATATTTAACTATTTACAATAGCGGCAAATAATGTATGTAGGAATATCTACTGGAGTCTTCTTTCTTGAGTGTCTTGAGAGTCTTCTTTCTTGAGAGTCTTCTTTCTTGAGTGCCGCTGTCGAATCAGATGCCAGAGCCCAAAAGGCTTATTATATTTCCGCGGCGGCCGTCTCAAGATGATAGTGTTCTCACGCGGTGTGCTGTGCGCTCATTGGTTGTCGACCTCACGTGATGTCCGGGCGGTGTGTGGGGTGCGCAGGGCGTAACGGGGTATGAGGGCGACGGGCGCTGCTCCTCGCCGTCCGTAACATCCTCCCCGGCGTAGCGCGAGCCTACTCTCAGGGACGGCGATCTTCTTCACTGGTCGTCGTAGTACTCCGCCTGGTTCGAACCTCCACGTTGCGCACCACGCCGTCAGGTCCGGAAACGTTCTCGTCACTATTCCCTGGCCACGTTCCGCGGCAGGTTGCTGTCACAATCACGACGGGTCGTCTTCTTTACATCTTGTCGCTGGGCGTCTCGAGATACTCCGCGCGGGATCAGCGTCGGCAAGTATTCCGCACCCAGCGCCTCCAGTATTCATCGGCGAGCCCCTGCGCCGCTCTCCATGCCCGGCGATCGGTGGGTGAGCACTTGCGGTGATAGGTAGACTCGACGGTCCCAACGCGAGAAATGGTTGGGGTTAACGCTTCCTGGTCATTGATGTCGACCGGTACATGGGTCAACGGTCGAGAGTTGACGTGTTCTCCGCTTCCGTCAACAAGGTTGCTAACGTCTCCTCCTTCGGACTCTTCTGGTGGAAGTTGCTTCCAACGCTGCTTTGACTGAACGCACGAGCCGTTCCATGCGCCTCCTGGTTGGGCGCTCCCGGTGCGATGAACTTCCACTCGGTGCGTTGTGTTAATGCGAAGTCCTTGAGTAGCGGTTTCCATTCTTCTATGGCTCTTCGGGTTCGGTGTGGGCTCCGTGAAAGTTGGTCCCATTATCGGAGTATATTACCGAGGCCACCCGCGTCTAGCCGCCGCGCCGTATGCCATTATTGCCGAGTCCGTGGTTGGGCTGTGGACTATTTCCAAATGAACCGCGCGCGTTAAAACGTAAATAATCTATCCACCGCTTCTCGTGCCGTCGTCCTATCGTTACCGACAAAGGCCCGTAATCTACCCGGTGTATAAACGGTCGCGCAAACGCTTCTAACCTTTCAGGTGGTAAATCGCCTATAACTGCCGGCCGTGGTGTTGCCTTGCGTACCCTACATTGCAGACAATTCGTTCCACTTCTCGCACGGTCGGTCGTAGTCGGAGGATATAATATTTTGTTCGTAGGTCGTTGACCACCCTTTCCTATTGGCATGCTTGCTTCTTGATGCGCCTTTTCTACCAGCAGCTTTACAAATCGGTGGCGTCCATTCAGGATTATAGGTCGCTTCATCCGGTCGTCTACGTCGGCTGCGTCGATTCTTCCCCTGGCTCGTAGTATTCCGTCTTCAATTATGGGGTCGAGCTTCAAAGCGCTGCCGGTGACCAGATTCTTCCCTGCTGAAGTCGGCTGATGTCTTCAGTGAAGCTGTCGAGCTGACTGCGTTCTACCCACATCCGCTTTGCCCTTTGGATGTGTTGGCGTTAACTCTCGAGCCCGTCCTCGTATGGCATCGATGAACTGCAGTACTCGTGCTGTGGCCCTGATTAGTCTCTCGTATGAAGAAGCGTTCTATCTCTGGGGTGTGGGGGCGTCCTTGGTCTCGACGTGATGCGCCACAATTTCTTCCAACTCTTCGTCTTCTCCTGCCTTCTCTTCTTTCCCTGTGGCCATTTGCTTTCGTCTTCGTAGAAATGACGGTCCGGTGAACCATTGGTCGCTTTCTCTCTTGCTTGAAGTTCATGCGCGTCGCTTGGTCTGCTATATTGTGAGCAGTCGGAATCCATTTCTATTGTTCGGGTGATGTTTTCTCGGCTATCTCCCCGAGTCGATGAGCTACGTATGGGTGTAACGCGCTGTCGTTCCTTATCCAGTGGAGCGCCGTAGTAGAGTCCGTCAATATATGACCCTATCTGCTCTCACTCTGTGTTCGTCCTGTACGAATTCCGCGAGTCGCGCGCCTATCAAGTTCGCCTGCAACTCTAATCGCGGTATGCTTTGTGCCTTGATCAGGGCGACTTTCGCCTGGCCGCTACTAACGCTACCTTAACCGTATCGTCGCGATACGTACGTTCCCCTATTATCGCGAGGTCGGGTCTCTATCACTCCCCCGTGGGAGCATCGCATACATCTATCTAACCGCCCGTTAATGTTCGATATGTAACATACCGTTTCACTGTCTTGTTTACACATAACGCGGCGCGGTCCCTTGTAAGACCCATCCTAACAATGTCCTAGACGCAATGGGTTGCTTACGACGTCTATGCGTAAATTACGCGTTATAATTAGATGCCAGTTGTCTGACCCTATTAATACTTTCGGCTTCGCATCACTATAACATACCTCGCTCGGTAAGCCACGTAAATGTTTCAAACGAGACACCTCCTTACCGACGGACTGCGAACCTACTGTTAAATTATTTATTGTTCGCGCACCCGTTATACGTTTCATTTTCGTTTTCCGCGTATCCCTATTGTGACTATTCGACTATTATTTTCGCGTTGGTTACTAGATACGCCTCGAATATTCAGCAGCTTCGTCGGTCCTTCCGCGTCTAACTCACGAGCTAATTCGCCGTCGATCAACGATATCGTGGACCCTTCGTCGAGGCCGCGTAGGTTTCGATCTCTTTACCACGCGGTCCGCACTATAATAGGACACACTTTTAATAACACTGACGCACTTTTAGCTGTATTTGACGCGACGAGCACTGTTTCACCTGAATTTGCAGATGTTTCCGGTGTCTGATTCTGGCGGGCGTGAAGTAACGTGTGGTGAGGGGCGTTGCAGCCGTCGACGCCGCATTTCTTGGCCTTGCACCTCAAGCGTCGGTGCTTGCTGCTTAGACACTTGCACCTCCTCTTCCTTCACCCACTACCGGCTATCTACGTCCATCTGCTAATTTCTTGCTTGACTATCGTATGTTCACCACCACAACACAAACACTTAACACTTTCACTGTCACTATCTCGTGTGGTGAATGTCCTTACATCATGAGGCCTATCTTCTACGCGGCGTGTGACTATAAGCCTTTTCGGCGGCGGTGCTTCTCTCTTCGGGTGCTTCCCTAATCGGCGCTGCGGAGGTGTAGGCATGACCTAACGCGCGTCAGCCTCTCTCATCATAAACCGTGAAGCGTGACGATTTCCGGTTCGTCAACACTTCGTAGTGCTCCGCATAATTACCAACGTGATCGTAAATGAGGACTTAATTTACTCGCTTCTCTAGTAAGCATCGGGTTTTGTAAGTATCGCTTTACCGTCGACGTTTTCATAACACAGACGATATTCTGTAACAACAATCGCGAACGTATTTAATTCTGAGCGGTTAAGCCTGGGCGCGGAAGACGTCTCAGATCTTCTAACGCGCGATCTATAATTACCTCTAAGCGACCGAAACACTGCTCTAGTGTCCGCATAATATCCGCTGGGTCCTTCGCGGTGAACAGTAATGCCGATACCTCCCTAGCCTCACCACGTAAACAGTTTCTTAACCTTGCCATATTTTCCGTGTTTGTGAATCCATACAAACGGGTGGATTCATTCATCGCGGCTTTAAACGCTAACCATTCCGCAGCCGAGCCGTTGAAAATAGGCAAGTCCTGTGTTTGCTTCGTGGCGACTGGTCTGAATCGTACCATATTCTCTAATGCTTCCGCTAGTCGTTCGATACCCTATCTTTCCCTCAGGGTGAGCGACCTACCTCTATCCTATTTCCTTCTAACGATACACGACGATTCGGGGATGTATCGTGATTATAGCGACCGTGACCTATGACCTACATCGCGACGATACGGCGATGATAATTTACGTTCCTCGCGGCGATGTGGCGGTGGCGACCTACGTTTTGGCGATAGAGTGCGGCGTTGGGCGCGCGTCGGCGACGTAACCCTACATGACGATTCACCTGATTCGATTCTGCGGCGACTCCACTATCCCTTTGTACTATATTCGCGTGACGTGGTTGTTCGTTATTCGCGACCGTCCTCCCTGGGCATCTTCAATATACACGGGTAGCTGGGTACGTAATCGGTCCCCTTTTCCGGTGGGGCCTGCATTTGATCGATGCGGGGCGCGGGCTGAGACAGGCAGCAGGGCGGCTCCCCACGCACAGTCTCCACGTTATCTAACCATTGGGCGACACGATTCCTACTTTCTGTTATTTCGGCTCCTTCTAAACTTTCCTATCGGTATCTTCTTGTAATTGCGCGATGTCCCTAGCGTATTTCTTTTAATTAAATCTTCCTCGATTTGTAATTGTTTCCTTCTAATCGCGGCGAGTTCTTCAGCTGTGTTGTATTCAATTTGTTGTCGCTTTGCTGTCGACCAGGCTGAACGAACTGACGGGGCGCAGCGCGGGCCTAAGTACAGCGTCGGTAGCTACAGGCGCGGCGGTATGTATCGTTGAACTCATTTCGGTGACCGGAAGATCTTCAATAATCGCGGCGAGTGTATCTGTACGCGGCGCGTATGCTGGCTTCTAACAATCGCTCGGTCGTGGACACGGACATAGCGGGGCGCGGCGGCGCGGGCGCGGGCGTAGACGCGGGCGTCGGCGGGGCGCGGCGGCGCCTGTGTCAACGATAGATAGTCTGAGGAGGACGCGGCTTCCTCGAAGATATTCCACCGGCGTTTCGTCGTCGTTCCTGGGCTTCTGGCTTCTTGTTTTACGCATGGCGCTTCAAAAGACGTAAGACGCACGTGTTACGTTACCAGTCGATTACAGTTTGACACCGTTGGGTAACCTACTGGTCGCGTAAACGTGTCTAAGAAAGAAAGTTAATTTGACGAAGTCAGACTATTGTTAGAAACGTAGATACAATTTTGAATGATGATCTTCTCTCTTCTGTACGGTCTTCTGGCTTCGGATCTTCCAGCTTTTGATCTTCTGGCTGATCTTCCAGCTTCGATCTTCTGGCTTCAATCCGGCGACGATGGACCAATGTACGTACAATCCGGCGATGAGGTTCAAAATTATTACGTACAGCAGAGGGAGCCGATTTTGAGATAACAGAAAATAAAGAGAGAGGTAACTATTGGGTGTATGTGTACTGAATAACTGACTTTACTTCGATAACTAATAACTGAGCTAAGAGGACTGTATAAAGAAAGGGACAATTTAAAACTTTATAACTATTTACAATAGGCAAATAATGTATGTACAAGGGAATATCTACTGGAGTCTTTTTCTTGAGTGCCGCTGTCGAATCGAATATGCGGAGCTCTTTTTTTTTTGCACGCCCAATGCAAAGGCACCCTCCGGAAGCGGGGGACTAACCTAAGTGCCTACCCACTAAACACCACCTTGGGGACGGCTTTGGCCAGTGGCCTTACTGCCGAGTCGGACGCGACCCTCTTTAGGGAAAGAGGGCGCAGGCGGCGAGTTGCCGCTGAGACTTGCCTAATAAGGCATATTAAATATTGGAGTAGAGGCTTTGCTGAGCCGCCAAGAGGCAGTCCAGGTCGGCCGAAAGCTTGTTGGGGGTCCGAGAGCGTTTCTCGGTCTGCGGACTCGATAGCGAGAGGAAGTGGGGCTGCATAGGGCTGCCTCAGAATGAAATGATTGGGTGGGACTCTGAAGCTTTGAAGAAGTTTTCAGAGAGTTTTAAAATTGCTGGACTGTGGGGGCTCTAAGTCTCGGTGGAGGTCGGCGTTACGGACGTACCAGGTGCGTTCGTAGCCCGACGACAAAAGGTTTTGAACAACGAAGTTTGTTCAGGGTTTGGGCTTAGCGTGAGCAAAAATGGGGCCGCGTAAGACATTACGGGTCGTATACAGACCTTATAGAGGTCCGTTTATTGCGGAGGGACATTTTACTGTGTCGGCCCAACATACTGTTGAGCATGCAGATAAAATCGTGCGTTACGAGTTACTCTCTTGACATGGGGCTCGAAAGTGAGCCTCGTGTCAAGTGTGTTACCTAAGTATTGTTGCGCGCCACTATTAATGGTTTATACATGGCAACACTAGTTAGCGCCCTCTAGTATCAGTAGCAGAACTAGGAGAGTCAAGATCCTTCTAGAAATTTCGGGACCGATATGTACTCGAACATTCTAGATGTTTCTACAGTAGAAGGTTCTGGAAACTATCTGAGGCCTATATAAGGCCGGTATAGACCGCGACCGAGACAGTATTGAATTGGCGATACAAGAATACTTCGAAGCGATACAACTGCGAATTAAAGTGATCTGTAGTACAATTGTATTTTGTTATTAGTGTGGTTTTTAGTTGTAATTAGTGTTCTGTAATTAAAGTGTCAATTTTGGTAATTCACTCAGGCAGTTTTAATTGTCTCGAACCCCAAGCTCGTAACAATTGGTGTCAGAAGTGGGATTTATCATGCCGATTTTACCTAAAGATGACACGGAGGTATCCATGCCCGAAGTCAACGCCAACAGGAGACGGACCAGAAACGATTTGGTGGTACAACATCGCAAGCGTCGGAGGCCAGCTGCCGACCACGGAGGTCGGCCGTCAGCAGCTCCTGCATTTGCAGCACCTGACTTAGGTGCTCTGATGATGCTGCAGGAGCAGGCCCGCCGACAGGAGGAACAGGCCCGCCGACAGGAAGAACAGGCCCGTCGGTTGGAAGAGCGGCTGCAGCGGGGACAGGAGGAGCAGATGCTTCTCATGAAGGACCTTCCGCTACCTTCGGAAAGAGATAAGGAGGTGAAGGATAGGGTTGCTCAACATGACAACCGCCTGTCGGAAGCTGAAACCCGAATCAACCAAGTGAACAATCGGGTTGACAACGTGATGGCTGACGTGAAGAAAACGCTGGACGAACTAAAATTGGGGATGGAATTACAGCTCCGTGGTAGCTACAACACCTTCGCTACGTGGATTCAAAGTGCCGCCGTTCGACGGGACTTCTTCCTGGTCGGCCTACAAATCCAGTTCGAGGCTGTCATGAAGGCGAACGGCTGGAATAAAAGTCAGCCATGACTGCTCTCACCCTGGCCTGACCAGGCCTTAACTGTTCTGGAAGCTCTCGGTAAGTGACTTTGAGCAGCTCCTTGAGGCATTGGAGGCGAGATATGGCGACGCTCACCTGGAACACGTCTTTCGTGCAGCTCAAAGATCGCGTGCAACGCAGCAACGAAAACCTGCAGCAGTGGGCCTTGGGTGGAAAAGCTGGTTCGAAAAGCATACCAGTCTGTACCTGCGCTCATTGTAGGAACCTGGTGCAGACATTCATCGACGGCATCCGCGACCTTGAAGTCAGAGCTGCTGTGAGGCTCGGGCACCACGAGACGCTTAGGACGTTAGCCCATGCACTGGAGGTGGAAGCCGTACGGCAGGATATCGATCTCATCGCGTCGGGAGGTTGCAGCAGCTGCAGTTCGCGACTGCAATAAGGATACAGCCCTAGGTGCTACGGCTGTGGAAAGGGCCATCTTCGATCCAGCTGCCTAAGCGAACTGTAGAAAGGGAGGTGATCGATCTCGGAGGTGAGTGCGGCTAACAGCACCGCCCAGCAGCAGCGAAACGGTAAAAGCCAGGACTGCGGGGCGGGTGCTGGCTGATGTTAAAACCCCAAGGTTTCGATCTCAAAACCCATGATGGGAACAGCCTAATCATCAAAGGCGAGGTCAACGGAACGCCGTGTAAACTGACCATGACACTCGAGCCTCTCGCACGGTTGTCAGTTCCCAACTTATAAGTCAGTTCCTTGGGGACTCACGCACAATCGAGCGCAATAATTTGGTAACAGCCACCGGTCAGCGCATACCGTCCGTGCACACTAGTGCTGGCCGGGTCTGTCCGGGCCTCGTCTCCTGCACGGGGTAGTGGTGTTCAACTAACCCGTGCATCGCCTCAGAGGCGTGCGCCGACACCCGCACGCGCCTCCACCTCAGGGCCATCAAGAGAGGATTTCCCAGGTCCCTCGCCCTGGACCCATTCATGGGGGCCGGAAAGGGCGTTGTCCGCCCTTCTCCTGCGCTCAGTGCGCCTTCTGCGGCCGGGAAGGAGTCGAGATCTCCTTTCCTGTTCCGCAGTTTCCTTCTGCGACATCACGTCCTCGCAGAAGGATACCACCGCGTCCCACGACTCTGCGCTACCGACCATCTTCCGCACTAAGGCCGGCAGCGACAGATCGCTTCCTACTTCATTTGTGAGGACACGGCGCTGCTCCTCCCAAGCCGCACACTCAGCGAGCGTGTGTTGCGCCGTGTCCTCCCGAAATGGACGCAGTGGTGGCACCGAGCGTCCGGCTCCTGTCTATGCGGCACAGGTACTTGCCGAGCAGCGTGCCCCGACAGCACTTGCGTCACTCTAAACGACAGGGAGCCGTGCCTTCTCCCGAGCCAGTCGTCGAGTACTGGCCGGATCGCCTCGACGGTAGCGAGGCCGGCGGTAGAACGCAGAAGCTTTGCCGCCATTCCGCCACCAAGACCTCACGGAGCTCCTCTCTTGTGCCTCTAAGTCCCAGGGCGAGGATCCGGCCAGGACGCAAGCCGCCTCGTAGGAAATCGTGCGATACCCGCGGACGACTCTGACGGCCATCGCCCTTTGCGGTTTACGCAGAATGGCGAGAGTGCTGGCCGTCATGTCCATCGCCCACAAAGGGGCCCCATACAGGGCCATGGACCGCACGATTCCCGTA
>JAGSMP010002536.1:0-21018 GCA_029286625.1 Parnassius orleans
CCGGGTCTGTCCGGGCCTCGTCTCCTGCACGGGGTAGTGGTGTTCAACTAACCCGTGCATCGCCTCAGAGGCGTGCGCCGACACCCGCACGCGCCTCCACCTCAGGGCCATCAAGAGAGGATTTCCCAGGTCCCTCGCCCTGGACCCATTCATGGGGGCCGGAAAGGGCGTTGTCCGCCCTTCTCCTGCGCTCAGTGCGCCTTCTGCGGCCGGGAAGGAGTCGAGATCTCCTTTCCTGTTCCGCAGTTTCCTTCTGCGACATCACGTCCTCGCAGAAGGATACCACCGCGTCCCACGACTCTGCGCTACCGACCATCTTCCGCACTAAGGCCGGCAGCGACAGATCGCTTCCTACTTCATTTGTGAGGACACGGCGCTGCTCCTCCCAAGCCGCACACTCAGCGAGCGTGTGTTGCGCCGTGTCCTCCCGAAATGGACGCAGTGGTGGCACCGAGCGTCCGGCTCCTGTCTATGCGGCACAGGTACTTGCCGAGCAGCGTGCCCCGACAGCACTTGCGTCACTCTAAACGACAGGGAGCCGTGCCTTCTCCCGAGCCAGTCGTCGAGTACTGGCCGGATCGCCTCGACGGTAGCGAGGCCGGCGGTAGGGCGCAGAAGCCTTTGCCGCCATTCCGCCACCAAGACCTCACGGAGCTCCTCTCTTGTGCCTCTAAGTCCCAGGGCGAGGATCCGGCCAGGACGCAAGCCGCCTCGTAGGAAATCGTGCGATACCCGCGGACGACTCTGACGGCCATCGCCCTTTGCGGTTTACGCAGAATGGCGAGAGTGCTGGCCGTCATGTCCATCGCCCACACAGGGGCCCCATACAGGGCCATGGACCGCACGATTCCCACGTACAACCGCCTACAGGCGGCACTCGGGCCCCCCAAGTTGGGAAGCAACGTTGAAAGCGCGCCCGCTGCACCCATCAACTTGGGCGCCAGCCGCCGGAAGTGGGGTCCGAATTCCCATCGGCTGTCGAGCACCAATCCCAGATACTTCATGGTGGACTCGACAGCTATCCGGGCCCCGCTGACCACGATGTGTGATCCCGGAGGCGGCGCGCGTCGAGGGCCATGGAACTCGATGGCCTCCGACTTGTTTAGGGCCACCTCCAGGCCCAGGCGCCGGATGCGGTTCACCACTTGTGACACCGCAGCCGTGGCAACCAACGCTGCCTCCCTGTGCGAGCTCCCCCGGGCAGTGACAAGCGTGTCGTCTGCATAACACGTCAAGTCGGCGCCCGACGGGAGTTCACCTCTCAGCACCAGTCGCAGCCAATGTTCCACAGGAGCGGTCCCAAGATCGATCCGCGGAACACTGCACGACATGACGCGCCGACCAGCGCCGTCACGTCCCCGATACGTAACGCATCTCTCTTCAAGGTAAGCCCCTATTGTGCGGCGGAGGTAGGGGCACGCGATGGTAATTCAGCGCCTCCCGAATACAACCCAGGGTAGGGTGTTGAAGGCGTTGGAGATGTCTAAAGACACCGCCAGCACCACCCCACCCCGGATACTGTCTCCGCCAGGGCCTCACGCGCGCACAGTCTATGGTGGAGCGCCCGCGACGAAAACCAAATTGGTTCTCGTCCAGGTCCGGCCCCTTCTGCACAAGTGGCTGACGAGGCGATCTGCGATGATACGCTCAAAAAGTTTGCCCGCCTCGTCAAGCAGCACTATGGTTTGGGTCAGTGGAAGCGCCCAGGACGCAACTCGTTCTGTACCCAACGGTAGGGGCGCCCCACGGATCCCGGATCTAGGGACCCCAGCAGCCCTCCGGCACGCGACTTTGAGTCGCCGATGGCCAGCCACAGAGTCTCCTTAGACGCGCGGTACATCTCATATGCGCGTCCTCCTCGGCGGAATCCCGTCGACGCCGCCTCCGGTATCGGGTGTACCGGCGACGAGCCGCAACGCACGCTATGCGCAATTGCGCGATCTCGGTGGTCCACCAGTACACCTGCGCTTTGGTGACCGTTGGCGGACACGGGGCATGGACGCGCGCAGATCTGCGTCATCGCCCCGCGAAACCATAGCGCCACCGCTTCGACGTCGACGGGGCCGTCCGTCGTCGACCCCAGATCCAGGACTCAAGGCAGCAGCTCGAGTAGTTCCCTGTCGATGCGCTTTAGCGCCCAACGCGGGCCGTCATTAATCGTGGTTGTTGGATGGCAGCCGCTCGCGACTGGGCAGAGACGTCGAACCGATATATCGATGGTCCGACAGCGTCTCCACCTCTACGGCGACACGCCAGTCGCGGACTCGGCTGGCGACAGAGGGGCCAGCGAGCGAGACGTCCACTATCGACCCGCCCCGCTGCCGCACGCACGTGTATTCCGAACCCGATTCAGGACGACCAGACCAGTCGTCACCGTCCACTTTTCTAGCACTCGCCCCGAGGGTCAGTGACCGGAGATCCCACGCCGATGACTGGCGTTGAGATTCCGGAGCACCAGAACAGGACGAGGGTGATAGCGGCCTACGACGGCGCCCAACTCGACAAGGAAACTCAAAGTTGGCGAGACTCTGTTGGGAGAAATACGCCCCACATTAACGATGTGCCGCCGAGACCGCAGCAACCCAGCCGCGGCCCCGAGACGGGTCGATCAGAGTTCGCCAATAATGGCCACCAAACCGTCAGCGCATCCCAACCAGTTGTCACGGGCGGAATGAAGCACGGTTCGGCGACCACAGCCACGAATCGACCACTCTGCCATGCTCTGGAGTAGAGATCCTGAGCCTGGCACAGTGGTTGATATTGCCCCGGAGAAATGGACCAACCTAACCTTTTTTTTCGGGGAAACTCATGGATCCTCTGCTGCGGGGCAACCTGAAGGTTATGCCGGACTCCTACCGGCTAAAACCCCACGGTGGTCTCCATCAGCGTGCACGAAGGGTCCTGGACTTGTTCGAACGCAACCGGGCCCTCTCTCGCTTTGCTTTATTAAAGCACGTCCCAGGGGTAGAACTTACTACCCCAGCACCCCGCTGCAGTGCTATCACGATGTCGCGGACCACTTCCGAGCCATCGTCCTCCTCAGGGTTACGTTACTAGGCGTTCGAGGCCCCGCCCAAACGCCTGCAACCCCAGAGGCCCCGTTTCGGTAGGGGAACACCATCTTGAGGGCTGCGACGAACGCCTTGATGGCGTCGTCTCCGAGTGGGATCTGTCCTGGCAGGGAGAGGTTCTGTCCGATGGTTTACCAGATCGTCCGCTCTCGTCTCACGCTGGGCATACTGCGAGCGTGTGGAAGCGGAGTCTGGTCCCGTCCACCACAGTGGAAGCAGTTCGCCGTCGCTCGCGTTCGATTCTACACAGATAATCACCGAAGCACCCGTGCCGGTAATTATCTGTAAGTCTGTAGGTGAGTCTTCCTACCGTCGCTGCATCCAGGCTTCGAAGACCGGCAGATTGCGCCAACGCGTTTGCGGGCATAGCGCCTCGTTGAGTCGAGCGCCATATCGCCAGCGTTTGGCGCTCCTGCCATTTTACAGACTCGAGCGCCTATCTGGCTCATTGCCACCTCTTCTGACGGAGGATGCGGATCTGGCTGTACACCGCATCCATATCCGCCAGTATATCTAGGGGAAAACTGCCGGACTGTTGCCGCCTCAAACGATATTGGCATCCTCGCACGATCCGTATAGCCACCTCCGCACACTGTAGATTTTAGACCCAGCGCCGGATGGCTAGCCTTTCGCCCACACAGGTGCCCTGCATAAGGCTGATGGATCTACCACCCTGCATAGAGGCGGCGATTTCCTCCCTCGGTCCCCTAGATTGGGCAGCAGTCTGTGCATAGCACCCGCCACCCTCTCAATCCTGGGACTAGGCGTCAGTGCCTCGAAGCCCCAGCGACTGTCCAGGTGGAGCCCTAGGTACTTCATGTACCGCCCACTCTGACTACAGACCCACCCACGTAGACGCACGAGTCGGGTGGTTCCCTGCCCGAGGTAATTTGTGAAACCATAAGGCCTCGCTCATGAGGCGCTATTTTAGACCCAACTCGTGGATTTTAGGACGACGACTTCCGTCCCAAGCTCAGCGAGCCCTTGGTCCTCGAAGTGACCCCGCTGGCGACCACCAGTGTATCGTCGGCATAGCACACGATATTTACGCCAGCGGGAAGGCCGACACGCAGAATCCGGTGACGTATGCGCGAGGTTCCACAGCAGTGACCCAGCACTGAGCCCCTTGGAACCCTACGTTTGATCTCCTCCGGATATTCCCATCATCTTGCCCCATGTACAGAATGTACCTGTCGCGCAAGTAGTCCCCAATCACGCCTTGCAGGCAGGTGCACCTGGTGGTATGCTAGTGCTTCCTTATTGTATCCCAGGGTAGAGATAAAGGCGTTGACATCAAGACTTATTGCCAACGCCACACCACCTCGGATACCGCTTGTTCCGACAGGGAGCGGACGCGCATAATGGCATCTACAGGAACGCTCCGTCGGAATCCAAATTGGCTATCAGCCAGATCGGACCGACGCGCGACAGATGTCCGTTGAGACGAGTGGCAACTATCCTTTCGAACAATTTGCCAATCTCGTCCAACAGGCATATGGGACGGTACAGAGGGAGAATCGGCGGCCCTGCCTTCCTTCTTCAAGAGGTCCAACCTGCTTCTTTCCATGCTGTGGGAACTTTAGACTCCGCAGACAGCCGGTAAACAGCCGTCTTAGCCTGTCCCCATGTTGGTGGGGTTCGGCGGACGTCACCAACTTGATGTCGTCTACCGAACAACCGCCCAACTCGGCGATCGCGGCTGCTATCTTCACAGGTGCTGACAGTCGTCAAGGTCTCAGTCGAACGTCGCGCAGTTTTAATTGGGCGACTAATCGACGTTCAGATCAGAGAAGACCTTGCGCAATTTCGCTGCCAGCTTGTCCGCCTTGAGTTGCAGTCATGTCCCGCAATCTCGAGGTAAACCCCGTTACAGCTCGTTTTGGCGAACGGAGTCTATTCCCAACCCTGCCAATTGATCCTGGCTTTTGCCTCCCTCATCACATATGCCATCGTTCTGTGCTCACATATGCCAATGTAATGCATATGTGAGCACAGAGTCCTTAGGCAACGTCACTGAAGCTGCCGCCGATGCTGGCGTACGCATTTCAGTTTTCTTTCTTTTTCTCCTTCTTGAGAAGGGAGAGTATTCACACTTGTAGACCGCTTTTGATTTGGCTTCTGCCACGTCCGCCCATGAGCTTACCATCGGCGGCGGCAGGTGAAAGGTGGCGCAGCCACTGGAGGCAGATCTCCACCGGCAGATGGGAAGGCCCTTTTTCTTCTTTGCCCGTTTTTCTTTTCGGCTGCGGTGGTGGTAGTGGCTGCGACTGCGTACGTCCTGCCTTATTGACGCTGGCATGTTCCTGCGGTGTCAGCTGCTGGTTGGCTGATGCCCTTTCAGGAATAAATCTTGCATGGAAGGCCTCCAGCTTCCTGTCAATTAGAGCCCCATGTCTGCCATGAGCTCCTCTTTTCCTGCTCCTAGGTTTGGATGCAGCAGGTACTAGCTGTTTTGGCAAGGTAGACCGTCTTGCATTTGTTTCGGAGGAGGCTAATTTCTTGTGTAAGTCTTCCGTCTTAGTCGAAAGACTGGTGCTGGGAACGCAACTCTGTGTTCTCTCTCCAGCCTGGCGACGTTATCATTTGAGTCGGTCCTACGCGCGAGTTCTTCTGCTGCAGCTTTATGCTATTGTACAGCCAACCTTATGCCACGCACATACTCTCTTTGAGATTACGGATCGATCAAAACTTTTTCTAGTATCTGGAGGGAAACAACTCTGACCCGATTCTACTCTCCATGAGAACGCATTTCGCGGGCTAACGTTTCCGGGCCCGGAAGGTTCTTCTTTTGCCCTGGTGTTAGTGGGCGTTACGGAAGGATCATAGGTCTCTTCTGTTTCAGCCCTGTTGCACTTTCTCCAGAGGCTGCAACTGGGACCGCCGTGAATTTAGCCGCAACAACCGACGTACTCGGAGGCTTCGCTTTCGTTTTCGGCCTCCTACCGATGTGAGCGACACGAACGAACCATCAGACCCACCATCCGCATCGCTCTCACCGGCCTGACTGCTCGTGGTGTTAGGTCGCTTAAAACGCCCACGCTTGTCTCGTGTCGATATTGTTGGTATCGACACGGCTCCTTCTTTTGAGTTTGGCCCACTGTTGTTATGGGGCCCGCGGTTAACGCTGGCGCATCACCGCAATGCAGCGGATTGCCCCCAGATACGTTGGGGCTGCCACAGAGCCTAATTAGCTACTGGGGGTGCCTGGCGTCGCGCTGCGTTATCCATTTGGAATGACGCAGGAAACGAGTAACCGAAGTTAAAGTTAGGAAGTTTCTGCACTGTCTCCAGGCTGAGTTGCTGGCCATTTTGGAAGCAAGCAGCCATGCCTAAAGATCCGGCAGAGAGCAGTATTTACAGTGACTCTAGATCTGCTCCAGACAGTCGTCCAAAGCGTTTCCCTCCATCCTATAGCAGAAATTAGAGCAAATATAAGCAAAATGTGCAACCAAGGGAAATCCTCAAACTATACTGGGTAAAAGCCCACAGGTTTGAGGGAACGAGAGAGCAGATCAACTAGCTAAAGAAGCTGCAATAAAATTAAACGTAATACACTACGAAAAGTGTCCGGTATCATTCGTCAAGCGACAGATTCGTTGGAATCGCTTGACGAATGGAATCGACGATACATGGAAGGAGAAACGCCCACAACCAAAGTTTCCGGATGCCGTGAGTTCATACCCTATTGTAAGAAAAATAGATATGGATCACATTACTGTATAAATCATGACAGGACATGGCGGTTTCTCTGAATACTTATACAGATTCAGTGTAAGAGAGCTCCGTCATGTCTCTGCGATCGAGAAAAGAGGAAACCATTATTCACCCTCATAACAGAGTGCCCTATTTATTTTAAAGAAAGAATAGACGGAATTAGAGATGGAAATTAAGATAAATAAAGAAAATGTATATAAAATTATAAGAAATAAATATGTTAGAAATTGGTTTTAAATTACTGTAAAACATAGCAAATAAGGTAGTAAATAAGAATAAATAAGGTAGAAAAAGGAAAACTGTAACATAATATATGTAAATATATAATGCAAACAGCCCATTGTAATAAAGTAAAAATAACACATAGCATAAGTATAAAATGTACCTAGAATTAAGTAGAAAAAAAAAAGGAAAATAACTAAAAAGAAATAAAGAAATCAGTAAAATATAAATAAATAAACAAAATAATAATACAAAAATAATAAGGACAATACAAAAATAAAAGGAAATATATTGGACATGGATCCCATAATTATTCAAGTCATGACAGGCCATGGGGGTTCTGAATATTACTTAATAGTACTTGCCGAAGCAGCCATGCCCTGACAGCATCTGCGTCACCCTAAACGACAGGGAGCCGTGCCTTCCCGAGCCAGTCGTCGAGTACTGGCCGGATCGCCTCGACGGTAGCGAGGCCGGCGGTAGGCGCAGAAGCCTTGCCGCCATTCCGCCACCAAGACCTGACGGAGCTCCTCCGGCGCAGCGCGATCTGCCGCTGCACCGGCCTCGAGCCCCGTGCCGCTCTTCCTCGCGCCATCGATATAATGACGCGAGTACTTTCGCCCTAAGTCCCAGGGCGGGATCCGGCCGACGCAAGCCGCCTCGTAGGAAATCGTGCGATACCCGCGGACGACTTGACGGCCATCGCCCTTGCGGTTTCGCAGCATGGCGAGAGTGCTGGCCGTCATGTCCATCGCTCACAGGGCCCCATACAGGGCCATGGACCGCACGATTCCCACGTACAACCGCCTACAGGCGGCACTCGGGCCCTGCGTTGGGAAGCAACGTTGAAAGCGCGCCCGCTGCACCCATCAATTTGGGCGCCAGCCGCCGGAAGTGGGGTCCGATTCCAGCGGCTGTCGCACCAATCCCAGATACTTCATGGTGGACTCGACAGCTATCCGGGCCCCTGCTGACCACGATGTGATCCCGAGGCGGCGCGTCGAGGGCCATGGAACCTCGATGGCCTCCGACTTGTTTAGTGCCACCCAGGCCCAGGCACCGGATGCGGTTCACCACCAGACACCTCAGCCGTGGCAACCAACGCTGCCTCCCTGTGCGAGCTCCCCCGGGCAGTGACAAGCGTGTCGTCTGCATAACACGTCAAGTCGGCGCCCGACGGGAGTTCACCTCTCAGCACCCAGTCGTAGCCGATGTTCCACAGGAGCGGTCCCAAGACCGATCCCTGCGGAACACCGCACGACATGACGCGCCGACCAGCGCCGTCACGTCCCTGATACGTAACGTATCTCTCTTCGGTAAGCCCTATTGTGCGGCGGAGGTAGGGAGGCACGCGATGGTAATTCAGCGCCTCCCGAATACAACTCCAGGGTAGGGTGTTGAAGGCGTTGGAGATGTCTAAAGACACCGCCAGCACCACCCCACCCCGGGATACTGTCTCCTCCGCCAGGGCCTCACGCGTAATAGCGTCTAGTGGAGCGCCCGCGACGAAAACCAAATTGGTTCTCGTCCAGGTCCGGCCCCTCTCTGCACAAGTGGCTGACGAGGCGATCTGCGATGATACGCTCAAAAGTTTGCCCGCCCGTCAAGCAGCACTATGGGCCGGTACGCGGATGGTGAGTCCGTGGGGCGCCCTCTTCCTGAGCAGGACCACCCTCCTTCCACACACTGGGAAGCTGACCCTGCTGGAGACATGCCGAAGAGCCCTCAACTGGGGCTCTAGCTCCTTCAGAGCCAGGACGAGAGCTCGACCAGGAACTCCGTCGGGTCCGCGCTGTGCTTAGCCGGAGTCGCGACACGGCCGCTCTCGTCTCTGCTTGCGTCACCACCAGACATCTGCTCTCTTCTGGAGAGTCTGTGGCTGAGGGCGAAGCCATCGCCGGGGAACGTGTCCCACTCTGTTCAGGGAAGAGAGCCGATACCACCGCCCTAGCAACTGGGGTTGCATGTTTTGTGTTAGTGGAGGCGCCCAGGGACGCAACTTGCCCTGTACCCAACGGTAGGGGCGCCCCACGGATCCGATCTAGGGACCCCAGCAGCCTCCTGGCACGCGACTTTGAGTCGCCGATGGCCAGCCACAGAGTCTCCTTAGACGCGTGGTACACCCCATAGCGCGTCCTCCTCGGCGGAACTCGTCGACGTCGCCTCCATCGGGTACCGGCGACGAGCCGCAACGCACGCTATGCGCAATTGCGCGATCTCGGCGGTCCACCAGTACACCTGGTGCTTTGCGGACCGTTGGCGGACACGGGCATGGACGCGTCGCAGATCTGCGTCATCGCCCCGCGAAACCATAGCGCCACCGCTTCGACGTCGACGGGCCGTCCGTCGTCGACCCCAGATCCAGGACTGGACTAAGGCAGCTTCCGAGTAGTTCCCTGTCGATGCGCTTTAGCGCCCAACGCGGCCGTCATTAATCGGGGTTGATGGCGGCCGCTCGCGGACTGGGCAGAGACGTTGAACCGATATATCGATGGTCCGACAGCGTCTCCACCTCTACGGCGACACGCCAGTCGCGGACCGGCTGGCGACAGAGGGGCCAGCGAGCGAGACGTCCACTATCGACCCGCCCCGCTGCCGCACGCACGTGTATTCCGAACCCGATTCAGAACGACCAGACCAGTCGTCACCGTCCACTTTCTAGCACCTCGCCCGAGGGTCAGTGACCGGAGATCCCCACGCCGATGACTTGGCGTTGAGATCTCCGGAGCACCAGAACAGGACGAGGGTGATAGCAGCTCACGACGGCGCCCAACTCGACAAGGAAACCTCAAAGTCGGCGAGACTTGTTGGGGAGAAATACGCCTATTAATAACGATGCCGCCTGAGACCGCAGCAACCCAGCCGCGGCCCCGAGACGGGTCGATCAGAGTCTCGCCAATAATGGCCACCAAACCGTCAGCGCATCCCAACCAGTTGTCGCGGGCGGAATGAAGTACGGTTCGGCGACCACAGCCACGTGAATCGACCACTCTGCCATGCTCTGAGTAGGAGATCCTGAGCTCTGCACAGTGGTTGATATTGCCCTGGAGAAAATGGAATTTTGCCGTTACACATTCCATTCCCTCGGCAACGGTCCTGGGCCGAGTCATAAACAGCTCAAGGACATACTACAAAAAAAGGATAATGGAGATCAAATACAGGAAAAGAACAAGAAACCCGCATACGTCCCACATTGTGATGAGAGTTTCGCCCCAGATTTGGAACCCCAACAGCTGAAAATCTATTCACACAGTAAGAGTAATGGACCAGTCCCCTTAGTTCAATGTCGCGGTGTCTCGGATACGGACACAGCAAACGCATATGCACGGAAACAACTGACATTTGTAGCCATTGTGAGGCCCACACCTCAAAACAGAATGTGCTGACTGGCTGTCTGAGAAACACCAGAATGTAGAAATTGTAATAAAGCGAACCATGATAGAAAAGATCATAACGCATTTAGTTCAGACTGCCCGGTAAGAAGAAAAAGTACTCGCCAGGTCCACCGTATATTGTTAAAGTTGACTCAAACTCAACCATGGAACCTAACATCTGTACCCACCGATATCAAGCGATCCAGACAAATCCAAAGATGAGCAGCCACGGCCGAATTAATCACAGAGGCGACCAAGCGAAAGATATCATTCGCGGTTCAGGAGCCCTATATAGGTCGAATTGGTCAAATGAAGAACTACTGGGACGAAAATAGCACAGCGACAGAAGCCAAAACACTGATAAAGTGATTAAGGCAGCTATTGTGCTATTCGATGACACCATTGAATGACTCCAATGCCCCAGCCTAACAACAGAGAATATCGCAGTCGCTAAGCTGAGGATAGGGCATGGAATTGGGTGGTGTCCGTCTACTAGAGGGCGATAGACCAATCGAACCTTACCTAGAAATGATCGGCGCGGCGTGGTGGGTCTACGGACAAGACAAGTGATACTGGTGGGACGTAAATGCATGGAACACCTGGTGGGGAAGCCGGAAAACAGACAGCAGAGGAATAGAGGTCGCCGCAAAGCTTGATCAACTAGAGCTCCATATTCTAAACAGGGGACAGAGCCCACGTTTGACACATATAGAAGTGGAAAGAGGTTCTCCAGCTGCGTAGATATAACTACCTGCTCGACTAACCTACTCGGGAGGGTGGACAACTGGAGACTATCCGACGAAAAACCAGTTCGGACCACAGGGCAATCCTATTTGACATAAATCTAGGAAAATCAACAGGTACCAATATAAAAAGAATGACTAGAAAATACAACACGAAAAAAGGTGAATTGGGGTGAGTTTCGGAGAAACTCATCCAGAATTGGAATGAAAAAGGATAAATAAAGAAGAAATAGATAAAATAGCAACAACGGACGAACTAGAAATAAAAATAGAGTATACAAATTCAGTAACAGAAGCATGTGAAAGTAGTATTCCGGAATTAAAAATCAAAAATCAAAAAATGGGACTGCCCTGGTGGACCCACGAACTGACACAACGTAAAAAGAGTTCTCCAGGTTAAAGCGCGTATTTCATACGCAGCGCCAGTCCGACGCGAGGTCGTCGAGCAGTATAAAAAGCAAAAGAAGCATATCAACAAGAAGTAAAAGAGCTCAGACTGCCAACTGGAAGGAGTTCTGTTGTGGCAGGACCGAGAAACAAATGGGACGTATAGGTTATAAGTCGCACATTGGCACGACAGGAAGATATTCCACTTGTTCAGGACGAGGAGACGCTAGATTTATGGGAATCGCTAGATCCTGGTGGAAACCTTTTATCCGGAGGATGGCACTGAAGATGATGACACGGAACACATGCAAACAAGAGCTACAGCGAAAATAGAAACGAAGGGTCACATGATAGTCCATGTGACCCACCATTTACAACAGAAGAGCTTATGTGGGCTGTAACAGCTTCATTCCTAAAAAGGCACCTGGTGACGATGGTTTAACAGCGGACATTTGTGAAGTGGTCGTCACCCTGGATTTAAGCTCTTAAAAATTACTGATACACAACGACTCTGATATAAACGTCAGAGGGTCAGTAGTAATAAAAAAAATAAAAAAACCTAACCTAACCTAACCTAACCTTTTTTTTTTTTTTTTTTTTCGGGAAACTATGGATCCGCCTGGGGAAAGGCGGAGGGCGTGCCGGACTCTTACCGGCTAAAACCACCCCGGTGTCACTCGCACAGGCGTGGGGCCGCGGGAATCCAAATTCTTCCGCAGCCCCACACTAGTGCTGGCCTGGTCTGTCCGGGCCTGTCTCCTGCACGGGGTAGTGAGGTGTCTGACTACCCGTGCATCGCCTCAGAGGCGCGCGCCGACACCCGCTCGCGCCTCTGCCTCGGGTCCATCGAAGAGGCGGGGACTTCCCAAGTCCCTCGCCCTGACCCATTCATGGGGGCCGGAGCGCTTAGTAGCGCCCGCTTTCGCGGCCCCAGCGGCGGATCTGGTCTCTGGCCCGCCGCCGACCAAGTTTCGGCCGCGGAGGGCAGGGAGAGCGGCGCCTCGCAATATCGACACCTCTCCCCGCGGCCCCACCACCACCGCATCAACGGTGCGGCCCCGTCTGAGTCGCGGAGGATAGGCGAGTGGCGCATCGCCATACCAACACCTCTTCCTCCGCGACTCCACCTCGGTTGCAGCGGTAAGGGAGCAGACCAACCCCTTCCGCAGCAGCCCACCGACACACATCCGAAGTGGCCTCGCTGAGCCCACACGGAGTGGCCACCCGGGCCGGCCCTACACCCGGGCCAGCCAAGGGGTTCCTCTTGTTCACCGCGGTCGACCAAGCCATTATTAAGCCCCCGCCACGACAAGGCGGGAACCCGTTCGGGGAAACCTAACCTAACCTAACCTAATTTTTTTTTCGGGGAAACTCATGACTACCTCCGCCTGGGGAAAGGCGGAGGGCGTGCCGGACTCTTACCGGCTAAAACCACCCCGGTGTCTCCTCGCACGTAGTGCGCGGGGCCGCGGAATCCACCGCAGCCCCACACTCAGTGCTGGCCCGGTCTATCCGCCTCGTCTCCTGCACGGGGTAGTGAGGTGTTCGATCACCCTGCACATCGCCTCAGAGCGCGCGCCGACACCCACCGCGCCCCGCCTCGGGTCCATCGAAGAGGGGCGGACTTCCCAAGTCCTCGCCCCGGACCCATTCATGGGGGCCGGAAGAGGCGTAGTAGCGCTCGCTTTCGCGGCCCCAGCGGCGAATCTGGTCTTTGGCCCGCCGCCAACCGTTTCGGCCGCGGAGGGTAGGAGAGCGGCGCTCGCAATACCGACACCTTCCCCGCGGCCCCACCACCACCGCATCAACGGCGCGGCCTCGTCTGAGTCGCGGAGGATAGCGAGTGGCGCATCGCCATACCAACACTCCTCTTCCTCCGCGACTCCACCTCGGCTGCAGCGGTAAGGGGAGCGGACCAACCCTCCGCAGCAGTCCACCGACACATCCGAAGTGGCCTCGCTGAGCCCACACGGAGTTACCCGGGCCGGCCCTACACCTCGCCAGCCAAGGGGTCTTTGTTCACCGCGGTGACCAAGCCACGGCTTAAGCCACCCCGCCACGACAAGGCGGGAACCCGTTCGGGGAACCTAACCTAACCTAACCTAACCTTTATATTTTACATTTATATTTACAATTATACAAATTTCCTTTTACATTTTTTATACAATTTTATTTTATTATCGGATTTGAGACGCGTTCCCTAAATATGCTCGGCATCCGCAACTCTGTCAAAAAGACAGAAACCAGCGCCAAAGACATGAGTCCTCAAAGCTCCAACTAGGACAGAGAAGGCAGGATCTTCTCCAAAAGTAACCAGAGTACGTTGTTACTAGCGTAAGGAGAAGCATAGGAGAATGGGAGACGGGGAAAAACAGACACAACCCACAACTCTCCTAAAAGGTAGCACCGGTTGTGCGCCCAAACAAAAATTGTGCCATCACAGGAAAGTAAGGCATCGCGCAAAGCACCAGAGCAGGTAACAGAAGGCTCACCGAAGACTGAGACAGCAAAATATGCAGACCGTCTGACGGAGGCCCGTGCCTGCCTCAATAAAGCTAAACTGCACCTCAGTAACCCTGAAACTTAAGAACGGACATAAAATGAAGTGACAAGCCATTGAAAGACTTTACCAGTTGGTTAAAGATGCAGAGACAGGAAAGTATAGAATACTGGGAGTGTTTAAGGAGCAGGAGAAAAAGAAGAAAAACAGGAAGATGAATATAAAAGAAGACAACTAGAAGAACAAAGTAAACTGATAAAGAGTTAGAGGAACACGGGAAACTACTGAAGAAAACAACAAAGAGATTGAAAAGTTAAGGATGAAATGAAAAACAGGAAAATAAGGAAGAGAGGAACGTACGCGAGTGTACTAGCGGGCAAACCGAGTAGATCACCCTCGGAAAGTATGGCTATGCACTCGGTGGCTATCACATCGACCGACGAAAAGGAAACAGGAGATCAGGTGATGGAGAAGATCAGGAATGTAATAAATGCGAAAGAAGAAGGCCTCAAGATAGATAAAATTAGGAAAGCAAGAGATAGGAAAGTGATAGTGGGATGTTGCACCCAGGAAGAAATAAACCGAGTCAAAGAAAGACTAAAGAAAGCTAATAAACACCTCAACGTAGAGGAAATAAAAAATAAAGATCCTCTCGTAATAATAAAAGATGTCTTGCAATACAATAGCGATGACGAAATAGTTAAAGCTATAAGAGCCCAAAATAAACAGCTCTTCAGGGATATAAGGGAAAACGAAGACAAGATGGAAATAAGATATAAGAAGAAGACGAGAAATCCGCACACGTCCCACATTGTGATGAGGGTCTCGCCATTGCTGTGGAACCGTCTCACTGAAATTGGAGTGATCCATATAGATCTCCAACGAGTGAGGGTAGCTGATCAATCCCCACTCGTCCAGTGCTCAAGGTGCTTGGGGTATGGACACACCAAACGCATATGCACCGAAACGCAAGAGGTCTGCAGCCACTGTGGAGGTCCACACCTCCGAACGGAATGCGCCGACTGGCTATCTGAGAAGCGCCATCATGCAAAACTGCATAAAGGCAAAATGGACAAGAACGACCACATGCAAGTTCAGCTCTGACTGCCCGGTGAGAAGGAGATGGAGACCTTGGCAAGATCCACCGTGGCTTATTGTTAAGGTGGTCTCAAGGTCTGTCGGACACTTGATTGGCAGCCACCGGTATCACGCTATCCAGGCCAACTTACAAAGATGTGAGTTAGCCACCGCCGAATTGATCACCGAGCCGACCTGGAAAAAGACATTGTTCGCGCTGGTCCAGGAACCTTACATTGGTCGTATTGGAGAAATGAAACACTACCCAGGGACACGAATAATACAATGTCACAGAGAACCCAACATCGGAAGGGTGATCAAGGCTGCCATTGTATTGTTCGACGACACCATTAACGTAACCCAGTGTCCCGGCCTAACAACAGAAAATATTGCAGTCGCTGTTGAGGACAGGGACCTGGGAGATGGGAGTGGTGTCCATATCTGAGGGTGATAAGCCAATCGACCCATACCTGACGTGATCGAAAAGGCAGTGGAAGCCTTAGGACGGTAAACGTGATACTCGGTGGAGATGTGAACGCATGGAACACCTGGTGGGGTAGCTGGAGTGGATACAAGAGGATTGGACCTGGCTGCCAAACCCGACGAATTGGAGCTCCACATACCAATAGAGGAACGGATCCCACTTTGATACTATCAGAGGTGGGAAGATTCTAGTTGCGTGGACATCACTACCTGCTCGACGAGCCTATTAGGGAGGGTAGAAACTGAGGCTATCTGAAGAAATAACTGTTTCGGACCACAGAGCAATCCTATTCGATATAAACCTTGAAAAATCAGTTGGAACAGACGTAAGCAGAACAACCAGGAAATACAACACAAAAGGGCAACTGGAGTGAGTTTCGTGGAAATCTCCAGATTTGGACGGCAAAACAATAATCAAAACAGAAATAGACAAAATTGGAACAGGAGAAGAACTCGAAACAAAATAGAAGAATTAACAAAGACAATAACGGAAGCATGCGATAAACATATACCAAAATTGAACAACAAAAGCGAGTAGGATTGCCCTGGTGGACTGATGAATTAACACAGTTCAAGAAGAAAGTCTCTAGACTAAAACGTCGAATATCATGCGCGGCACCAATTCGTCGAGAGTGGGTTGTAGAACAGCACTCAGTGTAAAAGAGGAGTACCAGCGGAAAGTCAAATGGCCCAAACTCCAGCTGGAAGGAGTTCTGCAGCAATCAGGAGCGAGAATCAATGTGGGACGGGATTTATAGAGTAATAGGCCGCACAATCAAGAGGCAAGAGGACATTCCTTAATCTTAAATGGAAAACCATGGGTAATGAGGAATCAGCCAAGATGCTGGCAGACATATTCTACCCAGAAGACGACACTAGTGATAACATAGACACAGACAAACGAGAGAAAAGGAGCTGGGAATGAAGGGTCACATGATGATCCATGTGACCCACCTTTACGATGGAGGAATTGATGTGGTCTGTGTCTCAGTTTTAACCCCAAAAAGGCACCAGGGAACGACAGTCTCACAGCTGACATCTGTGGCAGCTGTCTCTTTAGATCCGAAATGTTTTGGCGATAGCCATAAATGTTTGAGCTTGGCACACTTTCCCAAGAAATGGAAAGAGGCGGTAGTAGTCGTGCTGCGAAAGCCTGAAAAGAGAACTACCCACATCCCAAATCCTATAGACCTATTGACTGCTGCCTGTGCTGGAAAAACTCGAAAAGATGTTAATACAACGAATAAAATGGCACATTGTACCCAGACTTAGCGGAGACAGTATGGATTTATGCCACAGCGTAGCACCGAAGACTCCTCTATGACATGATGCAGTTGGTAAAACCAACCTAGAAGACAAAACAAAAAAAAAGCAGTGTTAATAATATCCTTGGACATAGAGGAGCCTTCGATAACGCATGTGGCCGGCAATCAGATGCAGATTGGCAGATACTGGCTGCCCAATTAACCTACGACGTCTCGTTGACAACTATTTCGAGGATAGAACCGTCCGCATCAGGTACGCAGGAGCAGAACACATGAAAACTACTGCTAAGGGTGTGCAGGGCCTCAATAGGGGGTCTATATTTTGGAATCTGTTGATCGACCTCTATTACAGGAATTGAGCAAAAAGGAGAACATTGCCAGGCTTTGCGACGACGTGGTCCTGATTTTCTCCGGCACCCGCTACCTTTCGATTCGGGGACTAGGCGCTCGAAATGTTCTAATGATATGAGCAGGATCAGTTTTTTGTCTGTTAACTTTGTTCTTATTAACTGCATCATGTCATAGAGGGAGTCCTCGGTACTGCGTTGTGGCATAAACCCATATTGCTGTCGGCTTATTGTTGGTACGACGTGCCACTTTATTCTTCGGATTACCACTCGAAGATTTCTCCCAGTACAGGCACAGCCCAATCGGCCTGTATGATTTGGGGTGCGTAATTTTCCTCCCAGGCTTGCAGCACTATCACTATCGCCTTTTTCCACCGGATGGGAAAGTATGTAAGAGTTAAACATTTATTTAGTAGTGCCAAGAACAAAGATGAGTCCAGGGCGATAGCCACCCCACAAATGTCCGCTGTGAGTCCATCGTCTCCTGGCGCCTTTTTTGGATTGAAGCTCGACACGGCTCACATTAGCTCATTCTGTAAAGGGCGGGTCACATGAGCTATCATGTGTCCCTTCATTCACTGTATTAGCTATTTCCCTATTTGTGTGTTCCACGTCGTCGTCTTCAATCCGATCCTCAGGGTAAAAAGTCTCCGCCAGGATCCTAGCTGATTCTTCACCTTCTAGTATTTTCCCACCACGGACAAGCGGAGTGTCCTCCTGTCTCACCATTGTGCGGCTCATCACCCCATATATGCTATCCCACATTGTTTCTGACCTGCCTGCTGCAAAACTCTTTCCAGCTGGTGGTCTGGGCCTTTTACCTCTTGCTGGTACACTTTTTGCTACTGCTCGACCACCCATTCTCGTCGGACTGGCGCTTCGTTAGAAATTCTGCTCAACTTGGAGACCTCCTTTACGTTGGTCAGCTCATTTGTCCACCAGGACAGTCCCATTTGTTTTTGTTGTTTACTTTTGCATACTAATTTCACATGCTTCGGTAATTGAGTTTGTAATTTGTTCTATTTTATTTTCTAGTTCTTGTGTTGTTTCTACTTTATCTAATTCTGCTTTATTTAATTCCAGGCCCAGGCGCCGGATGCGGTTCACCACTAGTGACACCGCAGCCGTGGCAACGCCGCCTCGTGCGAGCTCCCCGGCAGTGACAAGCGTGTCGTCTGCATAACACGTCAAGTCGGCGCCCGACGGAGTTCACCTTCAGCACCCAGTCAGCCGATGTTCCACAGGAGCGGTCCCAAGACCGATCCCTGCGGAACACCGCACGACATGACGCGCCGACCAGCGCCGTCACGTCCCCGATACGTAACGCATCTCCTCAAGGTAAGCCCTATTGTGCGGCGGAGGTAGGAGGCACGCGATGGTAGTTCAGCGCCTCCCGAATACAACTCCAGGGTAGGTGTTGAAGGCGTTGAGATGTTCCAGACACCGCCAGCACTACCCCACCCCGATACTGTCTCCTCCGCCAGGGCCCTCACGCGCGTAATAGCGTCTATGGTGGAGCGCCCGCGACGAAACCAATTGGTTCTCGTCCAGGTCCGGCCTCTGCTGCACAAGTGGCTGACGAGGCGATCTGCGATGATACGCTCAAAAGTTTGCCCGCCTCGTCGAGCAGCACTATGGGCCGGTACGCGGACGGTGAGTCTGCCTCTCCTTCCTGAGCAGGACCAGCCTCCCTCCTTCCACACACTGGGAAGCTGACCCTGCTCGAGATGAGCGTGAAGAGCCCCTCAGCTGGGGCTCTAGCCCTTCAGAGCCAGGACGAGAGCTCGACCAGAACTCCGTCGGGTCCCGCGCTGTGTTCTTAGCCCGGAGTCGCGACACGGCTGCCTGTCTCTGCTTGCGTCACCGGGGACATCGGTGCCTCTTCTGGAGAGTTCAGGCTGAGGGCGAAGCCATCGCCGGGGAACGTGTCCCACTCGTTCGGGAAGAGAGCCGTTACCACTGTCTCTAGCAACTGGGGTTGCATGCTTGTTAGTGGAGGCGCCCAGGGACGCAACTGCCCCGTACCCAACGGTAGCGCCCCACGGATCTCGATCTAGGACCCCAGCAGCCCTCCTGGCACGCGACTTTGAGTCGCCGATGGCCAGCCACAGAGTCTCCTTAGACGCGCGGTACACCTCATATAGCGCGTCCTCGGCGGAATCCCGTCGACGCCGCCTCCGGTATCGGTGTACCGGCGACGAGCCGCAACGCACGCTATGCGCAATTGCGCGATCTCGGCGGTCCACCAGTACACCTGGTGCTTTGCGGACCGTTTGACACGGGGCATGGACGCGTCGCAGATCTGCGTCATCGCCCCGCGAAACCATAGCGCCACCGCTTCGACGTCGACGGGGCCGTCCGTCGTCGACCCCAGATCCAGGACTGACCAAGGCAGCTTCCTCGAGTAGTTCCTCGTCGATGCGCTTTAGCGCCCAACGCGGGCCGTCGTTAATCGTTGTTGGATGGCGGCCGTTCGCCGACTGGGCAGAGACGTCGAACCGGATATACCGATGGTCCGACATCGTCTCCACTTTACGGCGACACGCCAGTCGCGGACTAACGATAAGCCTATGCGTAACCCGTCTAGGGTGTCGGCCGGTACCTGACGGGGCAACGCTAACGACTGAACATTTACCCATCAGCCATGCAGCTCCTCACGGCGTGCCACGCTTGAGCTTCGTGATTTTTAAAGAGGTTATCATCCTCGCGACTCCAGGCGGTTAAGTTGAGCCCTCGGCCCCTTAGGGTGCCGCGAGACGTGATCCACGACACGCCAGAGAAATTCCGAGGTTCGAACGGTGGCAGAGTTGATACGATCCTACGCCTGCCCAGAGACCGGTGAGGGAACACTGAGCCCATTCAGTTTTTTACAGGTGTGGTCCCTGAAAATCCTGCGATTACGGGTTGCCCGGCGTCGGCAAAGCCGAGTGCACCTGGCACCTCACCGCGCATGCCACATTCTCTGTTCCTCTCAACGGAGAGGATACAGGAAGCAACTAGTAGGCCCTCCATTATCTAGCAAGCCCTCACCAAGCCAGTTTTGTCCGCGACGGTTTCGCTACCACCCATATCTGAGTGGCGTTCCCCATCCGCCACCAGACGCGCCCGATGGGAGCTCTGGCAACCCACACGGGAACCTAACCTAACCTTTTTTTTTTTTTTCGGGGAACTCATGGACCACCTCCGCCTGGGGAAAGGCGGAGGGCGTGCCGGACTCTACCGGCTAAACCACCCCGGTGTCTCCTCGCATCGTGCGCGGGGCCGGGAATCCAAATTCTTCCGCAGCCCCACACTAGTGCTGGCCTGGTCTATCGGGCCTGTCTCCTGCACGGGGTAGTGAGGTGTCTGACTACCCCGCACATCGCCTCAGAGGCGCGCGCCACCCGCTCGCGCCTCCGCCTCGGTCCATCGAAGAGGGGGGGATTTCCGGTCCTCGCCCCGGACCCATTCATGGGGCTGGCGCGTTGTCCGCCCTTCCTGCGCTCGGTGTGCCTTCTGCGGCCGGGGAAGGGAGTCGAGATTTCTTCCTGTTCTGGCAGTTTCCTTGCGACATCACGTCCTCGCAGAAGGATACCACTGCGTCCCACGACTCTGCGCTACCGACCATCTTCCGCACTAAGGCCGGCAGCGACAGATCGCTTCCTACTCATTTGGAGGACACGGCGCTTCCTCCCAAAAATTGCTGTACATACTGCGTTTTCCTTTTATCCCATTCTTCATTACATTTACTGTAATTTTGGTATTTAAGACTTTTATTTAAGATTTTGGTATTTAACTTTTGTTCTTATTTTAGTATTTCCTCGCCTTGTTTTACATGGTCGACACTATCCATTGT
>JAGSMP010002537.1:0-22161 GCA_029286625.1 Parnassius orleans
ATACTGCGTTTTCCTTTTATCCCATTCTTCATTACATTTACTGTAATTTTGGTATTTAAGACTTTTATTTAAGATTTTGGTATTTAACTTTTGTTCTTATTTTAGTATTTCCTCGCCTTGTTTTACATGGTCGACACTATCCATTGTTTGGTTCTTTCATGAAATTTTATTTCAGTCCTCGAGTTCGATACATACAAAATATTAACTATGCATTACATCCATGTTTACATTATTTTTACGTTGTCTATCTGATTTTTTTTTATAGGAGGGGCAAACGAGCATGCGGTTCACCTGATGTTAAGTGATTACCGCCGCCCGCGAACAGCTGCAACAACAGGGGAATTGCAGATGTGTTGCCGGCAACTTAAAAAGGGTAAAAGCTTTTTTGAAGGTCCTAAGTCGTATCGGTCCGGAAAATCGCTGGTGGTAATCGGTTCCACAAAGGAAGTTGTGCGAGGAAGAAAACATCTTCTAAATCGCACAGTGGTGGACCGCCAATTATCCAGTTGGTATGGATGGTATCGTGAGTATTACTCTGTCTTAGCTTGGTGAGTACGTTTAAGTAGGCATACAATGAAATGCTGTAATATCTTCATGCCGTTATCAATCAATCAAAGTTGTCACATATTTTCATACTTGTTATGAAAACCTATAGTGATTTCCTGTTGACCTAGAACCATTTCATTTGGCAAGCAAAGATCTCACAGCACAAATTAAGAAAATATTCGAAAAATAATATCACAAAAATTATCCTCTAAGATCTCGAATAAATGTTCAGTGCTATTCTGAAGTTACAGTGTGTAGCATAGCATACACGGATACGGGTACTTATTATAAACTATTAACATGGTGTGATACCTCAGTAGGTCGCCCTGTTTTATCTCTCTGTCCCTACATAGAGAAAAAAATAATACTGCAAATTCCTTATCTGTTCTTTGTAAATTTATTTCAGAACTAACTGTTCCCCGCGACTTCGCCCACGTGTTATTTAAGGTTTTAATTATGTTGCGCGGAACCCTAATTATTTTTCTAAAATATAACCAGCCGTTACTACTTATAACATCAGCTATCATTCAGTGAAAGTCCCGTCGAAATCGGTCCAGCTGTTTCGATGATTAGCCGGAACAAACAGACAGCCAAAAACTTTAAAAATTGTGTTTTTGTTGTAAGTACCGTATATACTTTCATATGCATTTAGTAAAAAGCTATTTTATTACAAACAAACAATTCAATTTTATTTATTTGTATAGATGAACACGGATGAAACTCGCGATATTTAAACATTTTTCGATTTACTACTTCTCTTACAGTAATATGACGAATTATTTCATACTCTCTGAATTTCACATCAATAATCTCATACTTATCGTAAAAAATGTTCAAACAGTCCGTTTTCAGTTCGGTAGGTCAGCGTTATATGTGAGCAATATCGACCCGCCAATAGCCAGTATAACGGCGCAAGGCTTTTTACCCTGTGTGACAAATAGGCCTTTTAAGGCGCAGAACAACCTTCTATCTACGCATTTGATGTAAACGAGTGTGTAATATTGATGTCGGGTTTTCACTTTTTTTTGCTTAAACAGCCTTTGTACTAGTAATAGCGTAATATTAAGTTACGTTTAGTGATAATCATTTTTCGATTATGAATAATTACGACTAAACTGACAATAAGTTATAATTTAATGCTTTTTTTATTTATTATTTCTGAATTTTTGTAATTTCATTATGTTACAAACTTCGATAGATTTGCCGCCATTTTACATATTATTTTTAACATGCTTGTTAAATAATATTATCAGTAGGGCGTTAAGAAAAACAAAACTTTAGTGATTGCTTGACACTACGGTGCTGTCAGCCATTTTAAGGCGCTTCGAAAGCTAAGCATCAGCCTTATGTTTGTGTACCGTACTATCGATAGATACACAAACGCATTATTTGTTTATCTCACCTAGTTGAATCCATTGCACGTGCACTGTCCAAGACTATAAACGGATCAGACAAGCTAGCTATTAGCATTTTCTTGGTCACATTAAACAAAATCAGTGTTATGGCGGCTGTACACGCTCGTCGAGACACCACAAGACAGGCCGAGTACGAGTGTGTACATGGTGCCCTCGTCGCGTCGCGTCGCGTCTCGTGGTCCTCGTTCGCTTTTGGAAGCGTGTCGGTTTTGCGCTCGAGTCAAAGGGTCTCGTGAGTCTCGCGATGATGAAAACGAGCGCGCCTGTACACCTCGTTTGTTTTCTGATAATTATAAAATTATCAAAATGGTTCAATATTGTTAAATGCAATATACATAGTTCTATTACAGTGAATGAAACCATCCACCATGGCTTCTTAATTTTCTTTTTATTGGAAATATGTAAAAATTATAATAAAAAATAGCAAAGGCAAAACATAACGTTTTCTAAGTCCATCGCAGTGGGCATCCGGAGTTCAAGTGATACAACGAGTGTGTGCATGGTGTGCTCTCGTGTCGAACTTCTACGCGACGAAAGGCACGCGGGCGACGAGACGAGCGTGTACAGCCGCCATCAGATTGTCGAAAACAACGTTTGCAGTTTACAAAACAAAGAACTAGTCTTCTCGTCCGTTCGCAGTCGACCACAGAACACAATTACTCTCTACCAACTAAAGAAGTTACGAGGGATGACCGTAGCTTAGTGTGCAATGTATCGGTACAGTAGTGCCCGTCTAGTAGTATACATAGAAATCTTTGTCATCTACAACTACTGCTATGAAAGAGACCCAAGTTGACCGGTGGACTAGTAACCATGTAGGTGACGTTGAGGAGTAAAGTTCTAATTATAACATAGTATTAATTGTCAAATATATCATGTTTTGCAAACTATTACTTAATAGAAAATGTATTTATTTGTATTAAATTCAGAAAATGTAGGAAACATTTTGTTGGAAAGCACTTGAAATAACTTAGAAATAGCGACGAAGTTAATAGCATTCTATAGTCTCTCTCATAATCCCTTACAAGATTTCCATGTTTATACATTCAGTAAAGTATCAAATCAAAAGCATCCGAAGTAATACACTAGATATTATACGTTATATGATAATAGGACAGACTTTAATGTTTTAATAATATAGTACACGCCTTACGAGGGTGACAACGCGTGTTTGTATTTTGATTCTAAATTAAATAAGAACTTTGGCATGGCCTCCGAGTCCCACCTGCCATTTGACGTTAGTTCCTCTCAAAAAAAGTAACAGTTATTTGCAGATCAAATGCAACTGATTTCGGCGAGAGACTCGAAATCGTGGCCCTCACCACCGCAGCCAAGCGCATAACAAACAGCACTACCAATACCGTAATTAGCAAATAATTTACTATCAGTTATAAGGTGTCCTTACGTAAGTATTTAATCTACTGACGTAAATTCTCATACGTGAGTTTATCCTGTAGCTTAATTATGCAATTCCAAGCTCTAATGTGTAATAAATGCAAATTCTGAAGGGTCTAACCTTATAAAGGACTAAAGCAGGTAAAATATTTATTCTACGAGCACCACACAGCTTGCGTTAACTTTAAGTAGTTATGCATTCTCTTCAAACTTTATGTTATGATGGCAAGGTGAAACCACATTGCGGTTTTTATTGTGTTGTTTTTAAAAAACACAAATGTATAGAAGTCACATAATATATTATAAAATATAGTACATTATATAGGATACTATGGTACGTGCACTGAAATTTCAAATTTCCTTCTTTTCTCTCTGTTGGATACGACTGGTCGTTGCTGCTGCTAAGTTTCGCTGCGAATTCACTCCGGACATTTAACAGTGTAAATATGACATTTATTAATTATTATACCACATATCCACCTATTGGGCGCAGATTCGGTAATGTTTCTTTTTTGACATTAGAAATGAATGAAACACGCACACATATCCAGTTCCATTATATAGCCCAGCATTGCTCTATCACTTTGAAAAATCATTTCAACCTCAAAGAACCAACAACCGATGGGGCAATAGGTTCTCGGTTTTCAACTTCGTACGTGTAAGCAAAATGTATGACAACACCCCGCTAGATAAAGTGACGACCTATTAATACATTCAGGAAGGCAATGGAGGCATGTGTCTCAGGACCGTCTGTACGGCATTCCTCGGGGGAGGCCTATATTCTGTGGTCTTGTAAGTGGCTACAAATGTTGATGATGATGATTAGAAAAGCTAGTCATTGATTATAATATATATTTAATGAATATTTCAGTACATTTAATACATTACAATCACATTTAGGATTATATGCACAAACTTTTTTACATTTATATCTTTAAAGATGAAAGAAAATACTGAATAAAATAAAAAACTAAATGAATATCGTTTAAAAAGTCATAGCATGACAAACATCTTGACACCGCCCGTTTTAATCAAGCCGACATTAGAATGGCTAAGGAAATTGTACCCTCGTTAACCCGGATCTTACAGCACTATTCGGTTGGGAACCTCCCGATGTAGGTGGCCCAAAGTGTTTACAGATGTTGATGATAAGGAAAATATTTGCATGAATCGCGTTCGTGTTTCTGGCAACGAACGTTTTATATAATTGCTTATTACAGTCTTACAGTTAACTTTAATATTACTAAGATGTGTTTTCAACGATTATCCTTTAAAATAACATACATCACGTAACTTATATAGCAACTTTAACCTGACGTGGTTTTAATTGTAAGGTGTGAAAATTATTTATAGACTACCTTTTTGTTATCTGCATACCCGTAACCAGAAAACATTTTGGACGTAATGATTTCCATACTTCTGTCATTTAAGTATAGCTTTTAACAAGTTTAATTTGATTATTTTAAATTTTTTTTTTGCATTAAATGCAAAGGGCCATTACTCTAAATTATGCAATATGAAAAAAATGCCATTGAAATCAATACCAAGTAAATAAATAAACAGCCCATTTTGTAAATATATTTGTATTACATACTTTGTGATAATGTAAAGAACTGATGTAATCGTGAAAAAATCTTCGAAATGGATTTAATAATGTTTCGTTTTGTAATTATATTGTATACCATTTCAGATAGAAATCTAGGATAGAATTAAGTGACTATTATAAGCCACAACATCCGCTTGTCACAAATATGTGCTCATTAGTCATGCTAACTTTTAGAAAAAGATTTCCTTTCCTTGTAAATGATTATATTGCAGAATTCTAACCTGCAAAAATAAGTGGAGCTCAATGAATGAGGAATGAATATTATTTCTGGTAATCTAAAATTGATTTGTATTCATGAGGCCTAGTTTGGGCATGTGAGGGTTACAGATAACAGTGATACTAAGAACATACATATAAATGTCGATTGATAAAGTAGAGACATGATAACCTAACCAAATGACGAATGGACGTTTTGTTTCATCGATTCGTTTTAAATCGTTACTATTAACGCTAGCTAATTTGAAAACTCTATTTAGCTGAATATATTTGGTCTTTACCTATTAAATTACCGTTTTTGTGAAATAAGTTAACGTAATTTTTTTATATTTTTTTTAATCAAAGTAATCACCCATGTAATCAATGCATTTTTTCCAACGCAGTGGTAAAATCATCGATTCTTACCTATCGATTTTTTTTATGTTCTTCTTGAAGAAATCAGCTGGACGGGAGGCAACAAATTAATATATGAAATAGACATCACTTTTCTGGGGTAATTTTTCCTTTAGGACATTGTTTGGAGTGCTGAACCAGGATCCAACGAACTTGCTGAGGCGCTTGCAATTGTCAAACAGAATCCGTTTGTTTGTAGTATTTGCTACATAAACGTCGTTGATGTTGCATGCCGCTCGTGCCGCGTGCTGCCACGAATGTACTCATATTCCATAATTACTCGAATATTTAACGTATCCATGATGACGAAAAAGATTCAAATGCGATTATTAAAACATATCGCTAATCAATAAACAACAAATGTCGAATTTTGAAAAAAAAAGAATTCCATATTTTTAAAATAAAATTAATTTGAAATTAGAATTCTTAGCCAAACAAAAATTATTTTGATTTTAAATGACCAGTACCGCACCAGTACTGCAGAATGGCAATTTTATAGGTAAAGACCATAGAATACTATAATACATACACAATAGAACGGGGGAGTGGGCGGTGTCCTTGTAGCCACTAACATGTCAATTCACACCTATAAAATGTCAACAGTCGTTAAGCCTAATTTTTGTGTCATGCGTTGCTGGTTGCAATTTATTTCAAAAATTCCGATTTGTGCGATAATTACGTGTCGGAACAACAGCCGGATGTGGAATTTGAATAAAAGTGGTATATGCTTTCACATGTAAGTCGAAACTATTTATATTTTGTGAATATTAGAATTAAAAAAAAAGAAATATTGATGTGAAAAAATAACAGTACCTACTAGGAATGTACAAAATTTTACTGATACTGGTAAACCGTCGTTTTTAAAATTGTACTTGGTATAATGACAAGCTAAAGATATGCGATCGAATACGGTGAAAAATAGTAATTTTATGACCTACAAATAAATTGTTATAATTTTTTTTATTAATTTGTAATTTTGTTCCCTCTTTAGGTACCTATCATTGAAAATATTCAATATCGTTTTTAGATTCAATCTTCTGGTAACGTAACTACATACTGTATGTTCACTTCACGCCCAATCACCCAAAAGGGATGGGTAGACCCATTTTGTGTTAAAAGTAAACAAATGTATTTCATAATATGTATTTTCATATTTTTTCTTTCGATTTTGCTCTTGCCTGGTGTTGGCTTACCAATACTGTACTATTTACTACTATTGGTACTTTTTTAGATAAGACAAGATATATTTTTATTTACATAAACCATTTTTGCAGTTTTCCTGGAGATCTAAACATAAAAAATATGGATAGAATCCACGGAAGGCATAAGTAATTTTTTTTTGACTGAATTCTTCTCGTTTCATCATAAAAGATATTTGAAGGACAATGCAATTCTACCTAAAGAAATTGTATACATAACATTAGCACCGGTAATTGTGATCCTGTGAAAAGGATTAATTCAGCATCTATGAATGTAATGGCTCGAAACAACGAGGCTACAGATGACAGCGCTGGAGAAGAAGAAGACATAAGCTGGAAACGTGGTAATGACTCATAGGCTGTTTCTTATAACTGTTTCCTGAGATTATATTTAACCAAATGATATATCCTAAACGTATATTTGACAAATATATCAATATTTGATATCATTTCTTGTTGAAAATCTGAGTTGCTAAAATACCAAACAGCTTGTTAAACAAATATATATTTTCCAAGTTTAATGAAATAACTTTTTAAGATTAATCTATATATATATATATATATATATATATATATATATATATATATATATATATAAAAACGAAATGATAACTATGAAAAATTTCGGCAAACACGAAAGTATTCAAATGGATTTGCGTTTTATTGTTACGGCCTAGATGAAATTTTTAAATGTTACCGTACCATAAACTTTTTAATAAATTATATTATTCTTTAAATACTATTTTATTTATTAAACGAAGTAAGTACCGCCTTTTTTTATATATGGAATAAGGGTGACAAACGAGCACACAGTCCACCTGATGGTAAGTGGTTGCTGTGGCCCATAGATATCTACATCTATCTTCGTTTGCGAATTAAAATGCAGATGCATTGTCAGCCGTGAGGACTAAGATGGAATGCCTTTTTCCAGTAAAAGACATATACTATAAAAATATGTTCTGCCCTATAAAACACATAATTTTTTTTGACGGTAGAGTGGAATAAATTAGACGCCTTACATTAATTTTACTGAGCAGTAACCTCAGTAAAAATTAATGTTAACCTATAATATTAATAGTCCTGTATATAAAATTAATGTATCTGTGATATCCCAACTCCTGCCAGTTTAGTCTAATTATATAATTCAAAGTAACTAGTGAGCATTGCTGCATATTGTTATCATTGCACACAATAACCTAAAAGTTAAATATAGTCCATTAAGAAATCTGTTGCGGACCTCACGGAGCACTTCAACTTGAGGATGGCTGAGTTCCAAAAGGACGTTAAAAGCGCAATCCCAGCTACGAGCCCTACTTCAAATATCAATCATCAGTTCAACACATTCCGTTCCTTTGTTCTAACTGCGCTTGAGAACTTGCAATTACAAGTAGAACTGTTGACCCGTCAGAATGTTGATATGGAGATGAGATCTCGGAGAAAAATTCTAATGGTGCATGGTGAAAATGAAGAAAAGAAGGAGAAAACAACCGCCTGTGCTGTGAAGGTATTGTCCGACTACTTAGAAATCCCTGGTATTACATCAGACTCCATTAGCCGATCTCACCATCTGGGTCAAACGGGCACTGACAGGCCCCGTGCTATCCTTGTGAAATTCCGCCACATTGCGATGAAAGACAAAGTATGGCTGGCAAAAAAGAATCTTAAGGGCACTGGAATCACCTTGTCGGAATTCCTCACAGAAAGTCAACATGCTTTGTTCCAAGAGGCGCGCAAACGGTTCGAAGTTTCAAAGTTCTGGACGAAGGATGGCACCATATTGTTATTAGGACCAGACCAGACGGCACCGCGTCAGTTCCAGACTGGACCTGGATGTTTACCCAAGCTCCAAGTTGATGGTGAAGGCCTCATCTGCTGTGGCGGTCGTTGCAAGTGCGTAAAGGATACCAGGTCTACTCAAATGAAATCTAAAGAGTTGTTAAAATACATTTTCGTGTATCTACTCTTGTGTCTGGTTCGAATATGCTTGTATGTCTACTGAGAATTTACAGTTAAGTTTTTTTGTCTTATATTTTATGTAGCATAATCAATTAATATTTAACTTTAATTTACCGAATTCTTTAATTTTTTTTATGTTTATGTATGCCATATCATGATTATCATAAGACATTTCGCTAACGTCATTTGTGTAATGTAATCTTTTTTTTTTCTTTTGGAGCTTATGGCTGGTATCTAGACCTTTAGGCCAAGTCTTGGGTGTTTTATTCAGTTTATTATAATTTCCCAAATGTTTATTTATCCTTCATAGCTTCTATCCTACAATGCTTCACAATATGTTGATGCGTCACATTGTGCAGCCCTTGGGAGATTTTGACGACAACTTGAGTCAGCAGACAGTTGACAGTTGGCGATGGTATCTCAAGGCGCCTAAACAGATATACACCTTATCTTGAGAATCACATCACCATCAGAGCACTTGTTTCACCGTTTCCACTAATAGTTCACATGCGCAGACACTTAATACACAAAATCGCACCACTTTTACATATCAAAATCCACTTCAAACCATTATTCAAACAATAATACAGGAGCAGCAAACCGCCGCCGATCAAGTTCCCGCCAAAAACTCCTCTGTAATGTAATCGTGCAATACAACCACAGATTGTAAGTATAATTCTCAACCATAGGTTCATAAATCACCATTTAAAACTTGTCTTTGTTATTGCGTTTCGTTTATGCAATGAAAATGATACCATAATAGCGCTATTCAACGTAACGGTATTTATAACTAGTTTTTATAAATAGCGTTATGCTTAGTTTTAGTTATTTAATGTTATACGTACTTAATATGTTTTTAATATATTACAAATAATAAATTATTCTTAAAATTGGCTAAATGCTGTTTAAGTTTTCACTTTTTCGTTTTTCTTAACGATTTGTTTTTTTTGTTTTGTCTTTTTTGTTACTGTGTTAGTTGATGAAAAACTTATATGGTAATGCCATATAAGTTTTTTTTTTTACTGATGTAAATCTCTTTCAGACTGCTGACGGGTTGGGGTTCCGTATATTAATTTTCCATACCTTCTGTAAGTTAATAGTTTAATATATATATTTTTACTTTATTTTATAACGTCGTTTGATAATAGAGTTATTAATGATGATTTCGGTGATTTTTTGTCTTTGCCGTCAAGTGATGTTACATCTAGTGAGTGTAGCTTCCACGGTACAATGTCCTCTATTCCGTTAAATGATGCCCTTAATTCGTACTTCTCAGATTCTCTGAAAAATTTAATATAATTCACTTAAAATTTAAGTTTGTGCATTTAAGTCTTAAATGAACAAACCTCCGAATCTTGGTTGAAGCCATGCTTACCATCCACTGCATACTCATTACCGCGATTTAATTTCATTCGCAACGACCGTATTGGTAAGGGGGGTGGAGGGGTGGCGATTTACCTTCGTTCTTACATTCCTTTACTGTTGTAGTTTGTACACTCAGCCTCCTCCTTCTAATACGGTCGAGTATTTGTTTATTGAAGTTATTCTGTCTCATACGAAAATTCTTCTAGGCGTTTGTTACAGTCCGTCTCTCCACATTGATTACTTCTCCTCCTTTGAAAGTTTATTAGAAAATTTGTCACCGTCCTATAGTCACATCATAATTATGGGTGATTTTAATACATGTTTACTTAAAAGAGACAATCGGTGTAAGAAGCTACAATCGATTGCGCAGGCGTGTAACACATATATTACCTTTCTGCTACACATAACCTTCCTGATTGTACCCCATCTTTATTTGACCTAATTATTGTGTCCTCGCCTGATTATCCAGATGCACAGCCAACACGAGGCTGATGTTTTTCTTACCACGATCTCTTATTCCTTACATACAAAGTTCGTCCTCCTAAAGTAAAATCGAGAATCCTCCTGCAACGTAATTTTAGTGGAATGGACAAAGAACGTCTTATTAAAGATGCTCGTCTTTTGGATTGGCCCGCTGTGGCAAATGCCACTACGGTCGATACGAAAGTTGAGTTGTTCCTCTTTTCTCATACAACTGTATGACGTTCATGCTCCAGTAAAACCAATAAAGATGATGCACTTACCTGCGTCATGGCTGACCGATCACCTTATACATCATTTTATCAAAAAAGGCTTCGCGAAAAGCAAACTCAAGGCCGGTAGATCTGACAAAAATCTGCGAAACTACAAAAAAGTTCGCAATCGCTACAATACATTGTGTAGGGATGCAAAACGACGCCACATTTATAAATCAGTCGAAAACGGCGACACTGCCAACGTTTGGAAATTTCTTCAATCAGTTGGGTTGCTAAAGCATCTTCTAGCTCATTTCAGCATAATTTTGATATTGAACTCCTTAACCAACATTTTTATTCTAGTACAATAGACAGCTCAGATAAAGAACGCACTCTGAGTATTCTTTCTTCAATGCCAACTCTTAATTTCCACACCGTTTAAGTTCACTCCTTTCACTGACTGTATGATAAAGAACATATTATCCATCTCGTCTAAAGCCGTGGGTGATGACAGTGTTAGTCGTAACATGATCTTACCTATCCTTAAATTTGTTACTCCCATTCTCACCCATATCCTGAATAAATCCAATCTCCACGTCTAAATTCCTAACGCTCGGAAAGCGCTTAATAATCCTCTCTTTAAGAAGGCTTGGGCCTTCTTAGGAGAGGATTACTCTCATTTCCGACTTTCGCCCTATTTCCATTCTTCCGTTTCTATCTAAAGTCCTAGAAAACTAGTTTTCACCAATTAAGTATATATCTAGATAGAAATTGCTTTTGAATCCTGTTCAATCCGATTTCCGTCGAGTCATAGTACGACTACAGCTGTTGTTAAAGTTACTGACGATATTCGACGAGGTATGGATAATAAACAGCTCACTGTGTTGGTATTATTAGATTTTAGCAATTCCTTCAATATCATTGATTTTGATATCTTGTTGAGTCTTTTACGTTCCATTAACATATCTCCATCAATGGTTGGATGGTTTCAAAATTATCTTAGGGGCCGATGACAGCGTATTCGCATTGAAGATAAATTTTCTTCTTGTGTGAACTGTGAGCTGGAGTGCCTCAAGGTGGTATGTTGTCTCCTTTACTCTTTGCTTTATTCATTAATTCGATCTCTCAAATTTCTTCTCTCTATCACATATGCAGACGATCTTCAAGTGTATACGCAGTCAACTCTTGAGAACTTGCCTGCTGTTTCTGCCATCAATGCTGACGTGGCGGCTATTAGGGAATGGAGTAGTACTATGGGCTTAAGGTTAATCCTTGTAAGTCTCAGGCCATTATTGTTGGTGTGCTGGCATGACTTCAAGAGTTGACTGGAATAACTTCCCTCGGTGGTATTGAATGGTGTTGTAATACCTTACACTAGCACCGTTAAAACTCTTGGTATCCACTTCGATACTACTTTCTCGTGGTCTCTTCAATTGAAAGTTAGCAGAAGACTTTGCTGCAATGGGCTTATGCGTTTACGTTCTTTCCTTCCCATTCCTAAATTATGTTAACACAATCTTTACTCCTCTCTATTCTCGATTACGCGGGCACAAGCTATCTTCATTTAACTGAAGATCAACTAAACAAACTTGAGCGTATTTAAATCTGGCTATTCGGTTCATATTTGGCGCAAATATGACCATATCTCTAATTTCGTTTAAAGCTCAAGTGGTTACCCATTCCTTCGCCGGAATCTACAAATTTATTATCTTCTGTACTGTGTATTTTTATAGGATAGGGTGAAACGACACACAGTCCACCTGATGGTGAGTGGTTGCTGTGACCCATAGACATCTACATCTATCTTCAATAAGGAATCAAAATGCAGATGCGTTGTCACCCGTGAAAACTAAGATGGAATGCCTCTTTTCCAGTAAAAGGGTCTCCGGTTCTCCACTCAACATACGAAACACAGCAGTGTTAAACTGCTATTTTACGCTGGTATTATGTGAGAGCGTGGTCCTTCCCAGTCGAGCCGACCCATTCGTACTACAACTATACTACTAGCTGCAGCATGGCTCACCACGTAATATATGTATTCAATCCAATGACTCTAGCTATCTGAAGAAAACTTTAAGTTTCTTGGTCATGACAGACCGGATAGATTTCTACGGTCAGCCGGAGAACTTATACTCGCGCCACATTCTTATCGAACTAAATACTTTAAGAATTCCTTCACATTCAAGGCCATCTGCTTATGGAATGATCTTTCTCCGCAAATTCGTCGTGCGAAAACACTAGAAAAGTTTAAGACTGACGTCAAAAATCACTACCTAACAGTGCAATAACCACTGGTAATCATTTGCGGCATGTATTTTTTGTATCCTGTCTGTATTTATTTATGTAATTTTTATGTATATTTGCTTATTTATTCTTATGCATGTTTATCATATTTTAATGTATATATTAGTGTATTAAATATTTTGTTATTATGTATCGGTTTAGTTTTTTATTTTATTATGTATGTTTACTATAATATACACCACCTCCCACTGTCCAATAGTACATTTTCTCCTAATCTTAAGGTTGTCTGGAACAGATCGCTTTTGTTAAGACCTTATTATTGTACCACCTCTTAAGTTTTAATCCTTGTCATTTGTTTATTTTAATCGTTTTTGTAGTGTACAATAAAGTATAAAATAAATAAATAAATTAATTAAATACGTAAACCTTTTTACTAATTTTGTATGTATGACACGTATTATAAGTGGGTGTTTTTTTAAATATTTTCATTAAAAACTGAATTTGATTTATACATATATCTATTATTAACTTTAAAAAATTACCTAACATTATTGTGTCAGTCAGACCATATTTCTGTTTATGCCAAAATATTTACAGAAAAATTTAAATGAGGTCTGTGTATGGAAAATCTATGCGGTCACAAAAAATAAATATTATATTATGTTTTAGATAATTATCTTTAATTTTCAATACGGCATCAAATCTGAATCATCCTTCAAATGTTTTATAATCACTGGATATATTTTATGGAAAACCCTAGAAGTTTTGGATTTAACTATTTACGTAGGTGGGGTGCTAAGAATCTCCGGTGGAGGTTCGGTTGCCACCTCGACCTGGCAACATAAAATGCACTGAGGACTGACGAGAAGATCCTGGAGCTGGAAGAAGATAGACAAGTTGCGCTGGCATATTATAGGATTATCTGAGGTCCGAAGAGTCACGGTAATCCTTGAATCCGGTAACTTGTTCTATCACCGGGAGGGCGACCATTTGTCCCAAGGAGGTGTCGGATTTATTGTCGACAAGTCTCTCGTTAACAACGTTATAAAGATTGTGAGTGTGTCGACGAGGTTGTACCTTATACTCAGAATCACCAAACGGTATTCGTTGAAGGTCATACAGGCTTACGCACCAACCTCGGCACATCCCGATGAGAGGTGGAGGAAATGTAGGATATCTCTAAAGCCATGCATTCCTCCCAAACCACTATACGGTGTTAATGGGAGACTTTAACGCAAAACTAGCGCAAGAGAACAGCTAGCTGAGGGTAGGAAATTTGGAATAGGGCAACGGAACCCAAGGGGCCAGCAGCTGGCCGACTTCATAGAAGAGGGACTCCATATGATGAACTCTTTCTTCCAGAAGCGGCCCACAGAAGGTGGACCTAGTCGAGCCCCGACGGTTCGACAAAAATGAGATTGAGTTCATTATGACGACTAGGGCAACTGTTCAGTGATGTCTCAGTGATCGCGAGGTGAAAACTGGTAGCGATCACCGAATGGTTAGACATACTGAAACTAAACGTTAAGTTGGAGAGGTGTCTAATGAAATCAACGCTCCGTCCTAGTACTCTAATCCAAAGTCCCGAAACCTTTCATATCGAGTTAGAAAACCGTTTTCAGTGCCTAGAAGATTGCAATTCAGTGGATGATATGAATGGTAAGCTCGTGGAAATTGTTCATGCGGTCGGAGCTAAGTTTTGCAAGACCCGCCGCAGAAGAACACAAAAACTCTCCGATCAAACTCTTAATCTCATTGGAAGACGTTTTCAAGCTACTGGACTGGAAAGGATACGGTATTAATATAATTATTGTAGAAACTTCATCCACACTTCTAAAGAATGAATTTCTTAGGACTTGTAAGAATTTTAATACAAAATGTAAAACAAAACTTTGCGCTAAGCATTTGGGCTGTCGCATTAAAGAGGATACGCCTATTTTCGTATCGGGCAGTTGACAGCTAAAGCTTCACGCTTATACTTCTTGGCTCGTGACCATGCAAAATCAAAGTTTAAGTATTGCTGGACAGCTAATGGTAAAATTACGTTAGGATGAAGATTACTCGCCAATAATTAACCCTTTAATTCCCATGTCCAATCTAATGCATTTTTCAGTTTTCCTATACTTATTCAATTAATAGACGTTTACTAAAGCCACAAATAAAGTTAATTTTTTTATACTGTCCCCTTCCGTTTTATGAGGAGGTCACCTACAGGTGACACTGGGCATGTGCTATACGACTTATGTGGTTTTAGCATTATTTCAGGGAGTAAAACACAGATTTTTATTTATTTATTAGAATGTTTATTTACAAAATCGTTAAAAAAGAACAAAGAACTAAATTTAATCTATCTTACGCCTATTTATTGTGGAAAATATACCAACATTTTAGATGCAAACCGATATTACATTTACTGCACATTTTTCTAGTGCGTTGATGACAATACCCGCATCTTCGTTGTGAACAGTCGACTTGTGCATGATCATCTGCAGTTCCTGCGTTTCTCACTTCATTAGGCACTCTCAGTTGCAGAGGGGCGCCACAAGCAAATTTCGGTTCGAAGGTTTTCCGTACATTGCTAGTAAGTTGTCACCACATTTCGCCGGAAATCACAGTAGGACCAGTTAGTATCTGACTGCCTTTTGATCAGCCACGCATTTTGGCAAGCTGCATCTAATCCAAATGCAAAGAGAGGGAACCACCATTTTTTACCCCGTAGAGCTACTCTCATAGAGTCAACATTTTCGTCAAAACGGTCGACTCCGCCCATGTTTGTTGTACATTTTATAATAGCTGGGCAATCAACTGTTTGGCCCTTTTTTATCAACAAATCCAATTCGATCTACTTTTGTAATAGGATCTAATCCATGGCAGTTGGATAAAATGGTGCAATGTTGTTGTCATGCCATTTTGCGACAATAATCCTCAGATGCTTTATGATATAACTTTCCTCTGGGTTCTTTCTTCATCTCTTTGGAATTCAGAAGTTTGCAGTTCTCTAAGCGATTTTCGCGAACAGTTCCAGTGCCTCCTATATTCTGCTCTCTCAAATATTTTATCAAATAAACCAGTAAAAAATTATCAAAATACAAGTTATATGGTCCCAACTCTTGTGGCAATCTTTCATGAAGTTCTAAGACAACAGCAGCACCTAAGCCCAAGTCAGATTGCATCTTGAGACTGGGACCAGACGCACCCTGATAAGGCTCACAATTTACTAAATACCCATGGCAGTAGCAGCTGACCAAAGCTTAACCAAATCTAATGGGTTTTCCGTGTATGTGTTGCTTGGTACCGTGCCTCCCAAAATATGGTACTATAGTTTCGTCAATCGAAATATGAGAGCCCGCTCTCCTGAAGTTTGCTGTGAAATTTTTATTCAGTTTCGTGAAATATTCTCGAACTTTAGCAAATTTGTCATTGGATGGCAGAGATGTACTGTCGCAAAGATGAATATATTGCTGAATTTCGAAAAACCTATTACGCCTAATGCTAGATGCTACTAAGTCATTGTGTGTGTCACTTTTTACTTCCCAGAACATCCTCATATATTTTGGCGTCAAATACCCTGTCAGTAACAATATCGAAATATATACTCTAATTTCCTCCGTAGTTACATTCAGAGTATGATTCCTTTGTAAGGCATAGAGATTGGACATCTCAACTATATAACTAATCAGTTCATCACTATAAAGCAATTCAAAACATTGGACAGGAGTCATCTCCTCCTGTAAGTGGGCAAAAACTTCTTCATCTCGGTCTCCTTTACCACAAGTCGTAATAGAAGCAGTGGTTACATAATCGTACCATTTTTTTACTGTATTTTCTTTTTTCATTTTCTTTCAGGCAGCATGGATTCTTCTTCTTCTTCCTCGTCAAGATTTTCTCCAGACATGGAAGGGTGGTTCTGTGTCTCAACTTGAGATCGAAGGATGCGACTAGGAAGATGCAGGATATTAGCTTCATTTTCATCACCACTGTCTTCATCAGTTACATCGCCGTCGTCAGGAGGAAATAAAATTATATCACCTTGGTCTTCTTCGGCCTGCGCCTCGACAATCTCATCTAACGTCAACCTATAATAAAATGAAACAATTTGTATAAGCACAGCGATATAACCAACATATAACAAAGTTTTGTAAAACAGTAGAAACACATAATATAATGCCCAGTGTCTGCAGGTGACACCACGCACATTAGGCGTTATAACAATACCACTTTTAGTTTACATTTTCAATAAATACTTGTATATTATAGCTTATATATTAATTTTTAACATTTGAAAAGAAAAAACACAATACTTACGGTTTGGGCATTTTATTTTCACTTTTCTTGCAATAGATCACAAAAACGCAGTTGATGCAATTACGCAAAATAACGTTGTGACATTGACAGTTGACGTATGGTGTGTGTTTCAGATATAAAAATTGTCAAGTTTTACTCTTTGACATTACTACCATAGTGTTAGAATTAGGAAATAATATTTTCATGTGGTATAAAATAATGATTAAACTTCTGTCACCTACAGGTGACACTGGGAAGACGAGTTAAAATAAGCTGCAAGGCCCAAGTTCATCAATTGATGCAAGGGAAATGACTAGTCCGGGATGAGCTGAATTTCCAATTAAGAAATGTATTTCTTTTGACTTTATACTTCGTCTAAAAATAGTTTTTGCTTTATTTTATCTGTTCGCAATACCTATAGTGAGTATTTTTGCTATTATACTACATTTTACACAAATATTCATTTTCACGCCATGATCTTACATTGTATTATGCACACTTTATTTTTCTTGCCTCTCAATTTTTTCATTGTTATTCTTAAAATATTATACGTATACTTTTACTTCTGCATGAAAATAATGAGCCAAATATTATTGTTACTTTACATATAATGAAAGACAAACAAAAAACTATCAGCCTCATAATTGCATATCATAATGGATAATTATCTTAATACATTGCATGAAATAGATTGCACCAATGTTACGCAAGCTTTCTTTTGTGATATTTGTGACATACTAAACATATAAATGCTAAGAAAGGTGATTTGAAAATTTTGTGCCAATAAATGTATTGCAATTTTAGTGACTTACACTAAACTTAACAACTGATATGAAATTCGAACCGGATATTATAATTTAACTGAATGCCAACTTAATGAAATTAAACCTATACTTATTTTTCAAAATTACTCTGGGTTTCAAACATCTAAACATATAAATAAAATGATTGTGTTGTGACCTACGTCTCTAATAATATTAAAGTAAATGTTAAATAAGTTATACTGACCAAGCATCTTGCTTAGAAATAAACGTTAATTATAGTATAATTCTAGGTATTTATCGATCTCCTTCAAATAATAATGCAGATGCTTTCCTAGAGTCCCTTAATTTATATTTAGAATCTATTAAAATATATAATAATATAATACTAACAGGCGATATTAATATAAATCTTATACCTTACCAAAACGAATCAACTTGAATTGAACAACCGTCAAAAGTATCTAGCTATGTTCGCTTCTCAGTATTGTTCCGGTCATCTTTTTCCTACGAGGTAACGAGAGTCTGGATCATGCCATGATTAAACGAAACAAAAGTAAATTATCTGCAGATATTGCTGTATTGAATACTACTATAACTGACCACTATACAATATTTCTTTGTCTATCTAAACTAAAGTAAAAAATTACAAGTCAAAAAAATGAAAACAACTACAGATTTTGGTAAGGCTCTTGAAACTCTAAAAACGAAATATTTAAATGAATTATTATTCTCGAATGATCCAAACTTTGTATTAGAAATGTTGATTAATAAAATATCTGAGTCTTTTCAAGAAAACACTATTACAAAAGCATACTAAAAACAGGACTATCCGTGGATCACACCTGACATTTTGAGGTACATCAGAACTTGGAATAAAATGCAAAAGTAGTTAAGAAAGGAACCCTTCAATATTATCCAAAATAAGCTACAAAAGTTACAAAACTTTTGTACTAATTTAATTAAAAACTCAAACGTACTTATGAAAGTAAACAACTATCCGCCTCAGTTAAAAATAGTAAAGATCTTTGGCGCAATATTAATAATTTAACAAATTTTAAAAAACAAGAACAGACTGACACAAAACTTTTAGAAGTAAGTTCTTCCCTCTCGATGCAGTTAATTTGGCCAACGAATTTTTCTTAATATTGGTAGAATTGCAGAAAATATTTAGTTAACTTCCGATCACAATTATAATGATTTTCTGGATAAGAATAATAGTAATCTAACATCATTTGTGTTGTTAGAAACAGATGTAAAAGAAGTCCAAGATACACTCATGAATCTTAAAAATAATAGCACACGGTTGGGATTATATCCCAACAAGTTTTCTCAAATTTGTTGGGATTGAGGTTACTCTTGTCATTACCCATTTTGCAAACCTCTGTTTTAATAATGGTATCTTCCCAGAACCATTAAAGAAATCAAACGTTACACCAGTTTATAAGACTGGTGCTAAAGACGATGTTACTAATTATCGCCCGATTTTGGTATTAACTTCTATTTCAAAATTTTTAGAAAAACTAATTAAAAGATTATTAAATTATTTGGATAAATTCAATATCTTATCAAACTCTCAGTTCGGCTTTAGACAGGGACGGTCTACAGAAGAACACCAAGCAATAACCTCACACTCACGGATGAATTGATTCGTGGAGATAAATGTCTTGCAGTCTTCTTGGACCTACAAAAGCATTCGACACGGTCTCCATCCTATACTTTTAAGTAAACTGGAGCTCATTGGTATCAGTGGCACGCCTTTAGAACTATTAAAATTTATTTATCAAATCGATTACAAAGATTTAAAATAGGTCAATATGTTAGTAAATACTCTGATATTACGTATGGCGTGCCGCAAGGCCGTGCAGGCCTACCTTATTTTTAGTATACATAAATGAACTGTGTGATCTAAAGTCTGAAGGCCCGCGTTTTCTTAAGCTGATGATACTGCAATAGTATTTTCAGACAGAAACTGGGATTCAGTACGGAGGTTGACTGAGCTTGGTTTTAATTAAAATTGCATTTTGGCTCAAGTTTAATTTACTCACTTTAAATGCTCAAAAAACAATTATATTTGCTTCACATTAACTAACAAAACTCAACTAGATACTAATTTTGCCATAACAATTCATACATGTGATAGTAATAATGCTAATTGTCTATGCCCATCTATCAATAAAGTAAATAAAACAATGTATTTAGTAGAGTTATTTTAGATCAACGACTATCTTGGTTTGATCAGATTTAACTTGTAAATGCGCGAATTAGAAAACTATGTTGGCTTTGTAAACAGTTGAGATATGTAGCTTCTAACAAACTACTTAAACAGATTTATATTTCCCTAATCCAATCTATTATCACTTATTGCATTCCTGTCTGGGGTGGAGCAAAAACTAAGTTTATAGAAGTGGAACGGTCACAGAGATCACTTTTAAAGTTATGCATTTTAAAACTTTCCTTTTTCAACCAGCAACTTGTCAAATGTGTGACCTGCTATCAGTAAGAAAATTATATGTTCTACATTCTATTCTAAAATTTCATAAAACCTTAGTATATGATCATAACACTCAAAATAAAAGAAGAAAAGAAATTCTGCTTTTGCAAGGCATCAGTATGCAGCTCAAGTTAAAATCTTATATAATAGAATAAACAAAATAATAGATATCTATCAAAATACATCCATACAGTGTAAAAAGAAATTAATTATTTGGCTAAAACCTTAAATTATGAAGAAATTGAGGATTTACTATAATAAATTATTTGATAAAGGTGCACATACACACACAAACACACACACACACACACACACACACACACACACACACACACACACACACACACACACACACACACACACACACACACACACACGCACGCACACTATATATATAAATGGAGGTCTCAACTATAACACTGTATCAATTTACAATGTAGTTATTACACAATAAATACTATTATTATTACATTATCACATATATTGTCACAAAATTATAATATTATAAATATAAATACAATCTATATAAATAATATTATTATTTCGGCTATTATCCACCGCGGCGAGGAATCCTAAGCCATCGGTGAAGTTAGGCATCCAAAGATAGGAACCTTCTTACTATTCGAGCTGTATTTAATAAGGCCGATTTTGAATTAATCCTTCAGCCACTTGCCCAAAACTAACTTGGACAGATAATCGTCCATATTTTTACCGATAAGCCCATTGACTGATACAACTATTGGTACAATAATAGTAGAATCAACGTCCCACATAACAATCTCATGAGCTAAGTCGATATATTTTATTTTTATCATTCTCTGCTTTCACGAGATTCTCGTCATGAGGAACACTGATATCTATTATTATTGCCTTGCGTGTAGTTCGGTCTACCACCACAATGTCAGTTTATTTGCCACTATAAACCTGTCTGTGATAATTGACCGATCCCAGTACAACGTGACACTTCTATTTTCAAGGACTGGCTTTGGTTCATACTTATAATATGGAACGTCCTGTTGAGTAAAACCAAATTTAATGGCCGTCCAATTATTTTAAATCTTTATTATTACAATTTTCGCTTCGCTGATTACGTATTACTTTTTCAGTTGTTGTAGTTGTGTGGAAATAAGCAAACTAGCTTCCATCCATCTATCCATTACAGCCTATAAAATCTACTGCTGAATATAGGCTTCCCTCATAAATTGCATCATAGGGAGGATTTGGCCATAGTTGCCACGCTTGGCAGAAGGGTTTGGGAACCACAGTTTTTATTATCGTGAGTTGTTATTGGGAAGGTACACTAAAAAACTATTTTATCAATCAAAAAAGGCTTAATAAAATTGCTAATGATTGAGCACAGTAATAGGCTATTTAGCTGCTAATTTGAATCGCTGATTGCATATTGCAATGGAGTTTCACCCGAAATTGCTTTTGCGTCATTCGCTGCGTCACAATTATATTGCATACGTATTGGAAATAGATTTCAGAAAAATATATTTCTTTTTTGAATAATATTTTCCTCTAAATACTTATTGAATAGTTCGACTAAATAGACTAAATCAAAAGACTCGGTGGCGCAGTGGCTAGCATGCCCCATTGAGTTGTGGCGCTAA
>JAGSMP010002538.1:0-22272 GCA_029286625.1 Parnassius orleans
AAATCTTTATTATTACAATTTTCGCTTCGCTGATTACGTATTATTTTTTCAGTTGTTGTAGTTGTGTGGAAATAAGCAAACTAGTTTCCATCCATCTATCCATTAAGCCTATAAAATCTACGGCTGAATATAGGCTTCCCTCATAAATTGCAGCATAGGGAGGATTTGGCCATAGATGCCACGCTTGGCAGAAGGGTTTGTGAACCACAGTTTTTATTATCGTGAGTTGTTATTAGGAAGGTACACTAAAAAAAACTATTTTATCAAATCAAAAAATGCTTAATAGAGTTGCTATTCATTGAGCACAGTAATAGGCTATTTAGCTGCTAATTTGAATCGCTGATTGCATATTGCAACAGAGTTTCGCCCAAAATTGCTTTTGCGTCATTCCCTGCGTCACAATTATATTGCATACGTATTGGAAATAGATTTCAGAAAAATATATTTCTTTTTTGAATAATATTTTCCTTTAAATACTTTTTGAATAGTTCGACTAAATCGACTAAACAAAAAGACTCGGTGGCGCAGTGGCTAAGCATGCCCCATTGAGTTGTGGCGCTAAGTGCCGTGAAATCCATTCCAGCACAGAACAATTGTGTGTATGGCCTACAAATAATTGTTCTTGGTCTGAATGTTTGTCATTGTGCAATTTATGTACAATAGATAAGGGTAAATGCCAGTGTGGTAGCGGGGAAACACTTTTTCAGTAGAACTCAGTCATACTGAAAGCTTCTACTGGCTTCTTCCTCAATCTTGCCCTATATATGTTAGCACTATGTGCACGAGCTAGATATACTATTGGGTCAAATATTAATCTGATATAGATTTTTGTCACTTTGAATTTTGAGGAGGATGTAGAACAATAGTCGAAAATCACGTAATTAGTAACAGTTATACTTAGTGCAGAGCATGTAACTAATATAATTAAAATTATAAATAAGTAAAACGAGTGGTAAATTTAAAAATTTTGTTCAACCGACTTCAATATAAAAAAAATGAGAACATCATCTGTTCGCGCCGCTTCGTCTTAGCGTTTTAAGTATTTATTATTTAAGTAGATGTAATGTAACTTGTATAGCAATTATTGTGTCTTACGTGTAGGTACGTTTGATTTGTCAGGCTAGGCAATAGTACTAAGTTTCACCGTAATTGTTCACGTTTAAGGTCCATATTTCTTTCTTATAAATCTATTTGTACTTCTACCAATAGCATATCGTTACGTTTACATACGTAGTACTGGCAATAGCCAACGACTGTTCAATTGAATTATTCAATGTCCCTTTACCTTCTCGCCTCTTAATCTGTTAGCACGTCTTATTTAATATTTTTAAGATAATTGTGTACAAGTTAAATAGTACATTAAAATAGATTACTGAGACTCCTTCAAAGTTTCATTTCTTTGTACCATATAGTACAAAAGTGGCGACCGTGACAGGACTTGCTAATTATTCGTCGGATTTTGAAGATTAACCTACATTGATCAAAGGTGAAGGGCAAAGAGGTCATAGCCACGCCACGCTAACTCAGCGCCTAGATCTACCGGAATACTACGGGATCAACTAATACTTCGTGCGCCGTGCAGCCAGACCACTACGACTTGCAGCTTCGGGATTCGGGAATAAAAAGGAGCTTCGCGCCAGTGTCTTCGCAGCCTACACCAGCAGACCGGCATCTACGGCTTGCTTGCGGAACCGCTGCGCTTGGACATTTTTTTTTAAGGAGTGAGCTCGTTCCTTTTCATATTTCACTTTTTCATTTCATTATTCGTTGCATAACAAGGCGATAGTCCTTTTTGACGTGAGTGATTAGCTTCTAGTCTGTATAATAAACCAGAAGGCACTCTTAAGCCCAGATAATTTGCATTTTAAGCTATTTCGGGCCAAATATACTCACAGTCCTTTGTCTATCGTAAATTCATACCCTCAAACTTTAAAACGAGTCATCTTTCCCCATTTTATTTTTCAAGGGCTCATTATTTGCTTTATAATTAATTACTATAGCTTAGCTTACATAATACAATTATTTTCGCCCTTAAGTTATTCAAAATCACCCTCAAAAGGTCCCTCATTTCTTCATACTCCCTTACATACAGTGTTTAGCCGCTTGTGTGTTTGTCTATTTCCAGGGGAGTTGCGTATAATTTCTCTGCACCTGTTAATCCTACGCAGCTCTGAACTCAGCTGCAACCTCTTGTCTTCGTGGCTGGTCATCTTCAACGCGACTGCCCTACAGCTGTTAAGAAAATAATCTTCGGCTGTTGCTGCTCAGTGGCTGCAAAGTGAGGAGCGTATTGTATGCAATTAATTTTTTTTATTATTTATTTTTTACTTGCTTACCTTCGATAACTTCATTGCAATGGTTGATTCTGGTAAATTTGAAACGGATCTTAAGACATTATATTTAAAACGTAGTAGCATAAAGGGTCGCGTAACTAAATTTAAAAATTGCTTAGATGACTTAACATCAATTAAGGATATCTCAGACTTAGAGTTAAGTAAATGTGCAATGAAATTATCAAGAATTGAGTCTTTATTCTCTGAGTTCGAGGAGTTGCAAAACCAGATCGAGGAGAAAATAGCAGCCTCTGATCTAGATACTGAGTTGATTTCGCATGAGCTAATTGAACAAGATTTTGATAACTGCATTTCTATTGGTCGTAATTTAGTGCAAAAGGGCTTACCGCTTAACCAACCTAGCCCTCATTGTTCAAATAACGATAGCCATTTTACTTCGGTTAATGAATCCGTGAGTTTTAAGCTGCCTGTAATACAAATTCCTAAGTTTGACGGCACTTATTACAAATGGTTAGAGTTTAAGGAAACCTTTGGTTCATTGATTAACGATAATGATAAAATTCAAAACATTCACAAGTTTCATTATTTAATCTCCTATTTGGAAGGGGAAGCGGCTCGCGTTATTTGCAACTTAGAAGTTTCAAATCAAAACTACAATGAGGCTTGGAAGCTCCTCTGCGAGCGATTTGACAACAAAAGGCAATTAATTAGCAATCATTTAAATTAGCTATTTAATTTTACCAGTGAGCGAGAGAGCGAGAAGTCCTTACGCTTTATTATTGATCACGTAACAAAGAACTTGCGGGCTCTCAGTACTCTGGGATTGCCTACCGAAAAATGGGACGTTTTAATTATACATATTGTGTCTGCTAGGTTAGATAGCACTACCTCTTTAAAATGGGAGGAGCATAGAAATACTCTCCCTGAAATTCCGTCGCTTAAGGATTTCTTTATTTTTTTAAAGTGTCGCGCAGATGTTCTTGAGAGCGTTCATCGTAATAAAACCAAACAGGTGACGACTTCCTCTAGTAAAGGGCAAACGAAATCGCTGATCGTTACTTCCAAGGGCTCTAGTCTAAATAATTCTTCTTTCTGTAAACCATCGAAAAAGACTTTCGAATGTATGGTATGTAAGGGTGATCATCGTATTTTCGAGTGTCCAGATTTCAAATCTAAGACTCCTGAAGAGAGGGTTACTACGGCTACGTCATTGAATCTTTGTAAAAATTGCTTAAGACCGGGTCATAACGCACGAGGATGTAAGCTTCATATCTTTTGTCGTATTTGTAAAAAAAGACATAACTCAATGCTTCACTTAGATATTAATACCGAAAATGCTAACTCTGTTCCAAATGAAACGTTGTCTATGTCAGCAGTTTGCGCTTCTGAAGTCTTATTATGCACCGCTAAGTTCCGAATCTCTAATCCGAAAACCGAAAATACTATAACTGTGCGAGCAATACTTGATAGTGGGAGCCAGTCTTCATTTATTACTGATACTGTAAAACAGAGACTTAAGCTAACTTCTCTGTAATCAAATATAAATGTTATAGGAATTGGCAACAAGCGGCTTAATATAAAGACGGAGCGTTGCGCTATCCGCCTACAATCTCATGATGATTCCTATAATGTTATTACGTATTGTTTAACTATACCCACAATATCAGAACATCTACCAAAGGCGCGGCTTGATACAAAACATCTTCATTTATCGGGCATTCAACTAGCAGATCCCAACTTTTATGAGCCTTCTCCTATCGATATGTTAATAGGGGCTGATTTGTTCTGGGACCTTATTGGGTCGCAGCAGCGCTCTTTAGGAAAAAATAACCCGGTCATTCGTAGCTCCAAGCTTGGTTGGCTGATAGCTGGCCCCATGCCCATTAAATCTAACATATCCACAAAACAATTTCACTGAATCAATTTCTTAACAAAGGAGCAAGAGTTTACTGACATAGATGATCAATTATCTAAATTCTGGGAGTTAGAAAGTGTCCCACAAACTAAGGCTCTAACAAATGAGGAAAGGCTTTGCCAGGAGCATTTTTTAATGAATACCGTTCGTGAACATGATGGAAGGTTTTGCATAGGGTTGCCTCTCCGAAATAAAAAAAATTGTCTTGGCGATTCATATTCACTGGCCAAAAAAAAAAGGTTTATGAATTTAGAGAAGCGTTTCAAATTAAAGCCACAACTTAAGGAGCTCTACGTTCAATTTATTCAGGAATACGCCCATCTTGGTCATCTCTCGCCATCTCCTATAAAAATGCCAATTAATGCATATTTTCTTCCTCATCACCCGGTGATGAAGGAAAAGAGCGAGTCTACAAAGCTTCGTGTAGTATTCGACGCCTCGGCGCAAACTACTTCTGGTATGTCAGTTAATGATTTACAGATGAAAGGTCCTGTTATCCAAGACTCCCTCATTAATATTCTATTACGATTTAGATTGTACAAATACATTATTTCGGGCGACATTAAAAAAATGTATCGTCAAGTTAATGTTAGAGCGTCGGATAGAAACCTTCAGTTAATTTTATGGCGTGATAAAGAGTCCGATCCTCTTCAAACTTTACAGTTACATACTCTTACTTATGGTTTTTCTAGCGCGAGTTTTTTGAGTACCAGGTGTTTGTGGCAGCTTGGCGAGGAATGTGAAGAATCGAACATTAAAACAATCATCCAAAACGATTTTTATTGTGATGATTTGCTTACAGGAGCAGATAGTAAACAAGAACTGCTTCACATTCAGCGCTCGGTTGCCAATGAACTCAAACAAGGTTGCTTCAACTTAGGAAAATATAGATCTAACTCGTTTGAGCTCTTCGAGAGTAGCTCTATAAACAAGGAAGAAGGCAATCTAGTTATCAGTAATGCTACGAACACTCTAGGTATAGGGTGGTCTCCACACTTAGATTAAATACATTTTCAAATCGAATATACCCCTACGACAGTTTTCACTAAAAGATCCATATTGTCATCGACTTTTAAAATTTTTGATCCTTTAGGGTTATTATCTTTGTGCACAACTAAGCCAAAAATTTTGCTACAAAAATTGTGGGCTGAAAAGTTAGATTGGGATGAACCCGTTTCTCAAAGAATAAAATCGACTTGGCAGCGTTTCGTTCTCCATTTAGAGTCGTTGTCTTCGCTAAAAATTCCGAGACGGATTTTAATTGATAAACCAATTTATATTGAAATGCATTGTTTTTGCGATGCCTCGCAAATAGCATATGGCGCGTGTATTTATTTGAGATCGTGTAACGCTAATGGTGACATAACTGTTAAACTTTTATGCGCTAAAACTCGTGTAGCGCCTCTTAAGGCTACGACTATCCCCAGACTTGAACTCTGCGCTGCTCTTTTGGGCGCTCAATTAGGCTCTACTGTCATTCAAGCTCTAAGGTGTAAAATTCATCGTCAAGTTTATTGGACGGACTCTAGTGTAGTATTAGGTTGGCTAAACTCATGTGATAAGGCTAAGCCTTTTGTCGCAAATAGGGTGGCAGCTATAACTGAGCTTTCAAGCACCGCGAATTGGCGGCATGTTCCTACCGCCCTAAATCCAGCCGATCTTGCCTCTCGCGGAGTAGATCCTCAAGACGTGTGCGCCTCCTCTATATGGTGGGATGGTCCACCCTTTCTTCTTAAACCAGAGGCTGAGTGGCCAAAATTCGTATCCTGTAGCGTAGAGCTGCCTGAAATGCAATCCATTTCCACCTTAGTCGCGGAAGCTTGCACTAAGGCCCCATTTGATTTTAAAAGGTATTCTAACTTAACTATGCTACAAAGAGTATATTCTAGAGTTTTTTGATTTATACATAACTGTCGTAATCCTAGTTACAAATTATTAGGTCCTCTTCGAGTTGAAGAACTCCAAAAATCATTAACAGTTTTAATTAAAATAGCTCAAAGTGAGTCCTTTCAGAATGAAATAGAGCTTCTTCGTACTAAAGGGGCCTTGTCATCCAAGGCGCCTTTACCTTCTCTAACTCCATTTCTAGATGAGAGTGGCATTCTGAGAGTTGGCGGAAGAATCGATGCTTCCACTTATGCTTATGACAAGAAACATCCCATCATTTTAAATGCAAAACACTATTTATCGGAATTAATTTTTCAAAGGGAACATAAACAACTGCTTCATGCGGGACCTCAGCACCTTCTTGCCTCTATTAGGGAGCGCTACTGGCCAACTGGTGGTAGAAAATTAGCTAGGCAAGTGACCTATAATTGCTTAGTATGTCGTCGCTTTAAGGGTCTTCCCTCCGATCGCTTAATGCCTGATTATCCATTTTGTACGGTTGGCATTGACTTTGCTGGCCCATTTCTTATCACTGACCGCAAGGGAAGGGGATGTAAGATAACAAAATGTTATCTATGTATATTTATCTGTTTTCGTTATAGATGTGTACATTTAGAAGCTGTAAGTGAGCTATCCAAAGATGCCTTTTTGTTGACTCTTAAAAGATTCATCGCTCGCAGAGGACTGCCAAAGACAATTTTTTTTGGTAATGGCAGAAATTTTGTCGCGACTACTAAAGAGCTAAAAAATTTTTTGCCATCAAACAATGACTCTATTTATGATTTTGCTGCTTCTCGGGGCATTGAGTTTAGATTCTCCCCAGCATACGCTCCTCACTTTAATGGTCTCGCTGAGGCCGGCGTTAAATCAGCCAAATTCCATATTTATAGAATTATGGGAAAAACTCATCTGACGTTTGAGGAACTATCGTCTTTATTTGCACAGATCGAGGCCATCCTGAACAGCAGACCCCTGTGTTCTCTCAGTCCTTCACCAAATGACTTCCAACCTCTTACACCGGCTCACTTTTTAATTGGCAGGCCATTGACATCTATTGCATCACCTAGCTTCGTGGACATCAATAGCGGACGTCTCGATCGATTCCAGCGTCTCGAGCAAGTGAGGCAGCACTTCTGGCAAAGATGGACACGCGAATATATAGTAGAACTACAACAGCGCACAAAATGGCGAGCGAAATGCAGGGACCTGCAATTGAACGATTTAGTTTAGATAAAGGAAGAAAACTTGCCGCCTCTCTGCTGGCGTCTCGGGCGAATCAGCAAAATATTTCCTGGCTCGGATGGAGTTCCACGCGTCGCGGACGTCAAAACTTCTAATGGAACGATTAGAAGAGCTATAAATCGGCTATATATCCTGCCCATACACAACGCAAGTACTACTTGAAAGTAAAGTACTAGTGAAACTGCAATTAAAACTGAAATTAAAATTTAATTTGTCCAGGCGGGGGTCGAACTCGGATTGCTCGCGTACTGTAAAATTAACAGCGAGTGCTTAGCCCCTCATCCATGGCTTTAAACTTATTAAAAAGGACCTGGATAAAATTTAATTAAACGCCAACAAAGGCTTTTACTTTTAATCTAAAACTTAAGCACATCAAATTTTAAGAACAATTAGTTATTATGAAACAGGTGATAAACAGCAGCATCTTCCTGATAACAACTCAAAAAAAAATACTGCGGTTGTCCCACCTGCCAAGCGTGGAAACTATGGCAAGTATTGCCCCTAGAAGGTAATCTACGGGAAAGGCCTATGTTCAGCAGTAGACTTTTGAGAGGCTGAATTAATTAATTTTCTAAGACTTTAAAGAACAAGTCATCTTCATAACTTTCCTTTACAAAGCACTTTACAATAATTGGAGCTTAGACATTCTAATTACTAATTACAACTCTAGTGGTTTGTTTTGTTATACTGAACGACCTTTTAAGCCGATTATATCTCTATACAACAAATCAAGTTAACAAGGTATTGTGCTGTATTTGGTTGTATTAAGTTCTTAAATAATGCTACAGTATTTTTTTTATAGGATAAGGGTGACAAACGAGCACATAGTCCACCTGATGATAAGTGGTTGCTGCGGCCCATAGACATCTATACCTATCCTCGATTACAAATAAAAATGCAGATGCGTTGTCACCCGTAAGGACTAAGATGGAATGCCTCATTTCCAGTAAAAAGGGTCTCCGGTTCTCTACACTCACCATACGAAACACAGCAGCGTTAAGCTGCTATTTTACGCTGGTATTCTGTGAGAGCGTGGTCCTTCCCCGGTCGAGCCGACCCACTCGTCTCGACCGGGGACCCAACTATACTACTAATATAGCTGCAGCATGGCTCTACCACGTATAAAATAACATCAACGTTTAAGCCAAACATCGAATGCAATATAATTTAAAACCAAAAAAATATATATTATAAGATTTAATAAAAAATTGTAAAGAAAATACCCGCCGTGCCACCCTTATTCGTGTTGGCGAACTTCACACGTCTTGGAGATATTTTCTTTAATTAATTTAATTAAGAAAAATACACCTTTGCTTGCAACTTTACAAAGCGCAAGTTCGTCTTCACATGGAATACTGTTCTCATCTCTGGGCCGGGGCACCCCAGTGCCAGCTCCTTCCACTTGCCCGCTTCCAGCGTAGAGTGGTTCGAATCTTCGACGACCGAGTTCTTTCTGATCGGCTTGATACACTGGCGCTCCGTAGGGATGTTGCATCCCTTTGCATTTTCCATCGAATCTACCACGGGGAGTGCTCTGAGGAATTGTTCGGATTAATTCCAGCGGCCAAATTTCACGAACGCACATCGCGTCAAAATTCACGATACCATCCTCACCATCTGGATGCTTGGCGGTCCACGACTGTGCGTTTTACTAAGAGTTTTCTTCCTCGTACAACTTCCCTGTGGAATTGTTTACCACCGGCCATTTTTCCGGACCGATACGACTTAGGGACCTTCAAGAAAAGAGCTTACACCTTTCTAAAAGGCCGGCAACGCATCTGCAATTCCCCTGGTGTTTCGGTTGTTCACAGGCGGCGTTAGTCACTTACCATCAGGTGAGCCGCACGCTCGTTTGCCCCCTCTTCTATGAAAAAACAAAACGTGGTAAATCAGCACTTGAAATTGCAAAACTAATAACTGGTGCCGGCGGGGATCTAACCCGAGTCTGTGTAATTTATGCCGAGCGTTTAGCGCCTGAGTTACCATGGCTAGTTAAATATATTCGGTGAATCTTAAAACTATAATATACTTCGCATGACGGCAAAAAAGCCAGCTCCTGCGATGCGCGCTCAACCCCCTAAGACTGCGGCCAATTCTGCAGCAAAAGGGTCCCCTGCCGAACGTAGGGAAATACAAGATAAACCTAAATGGAGCAACCTATCATACTGGTTGGACTCTAAAAAAATCTACTGCCCTAAGGTGCAAAACGCCGGTCAGGGCATTAGAATGTTCGTCAACTTGACCGAGGATTTTCGCAGCATTACAAATCACCTGCGCAACCAGCAAATAAGTTTCCATACATACGCCCTCCCAGAGGAGCGTAACCTTAACGTAGTCGTCCGCAGGCTCTCCAAGGAGCTCAAAACGGAACATATCCAAAAAGACAAAATCGCCCGGTCCGGGAGATGCATAGAATGCACCACCAGACTGACAAGAAACGATTTTTAAATCTGTGCCTTGTCATCCTAGACCTGTCTCCGGAAGGCAAGGGATTTTTAACGTTCAGAAATCAGCACCCGGCCCCGATGGCATTAGCAACAGGGTGCTGAAATCTCCCTCCGCGCCACTGGTATGCCTCCTAGTGGGCATATTCAACGCTCTTCTTTCCCGGATGCCTGGAAAGAGGCAGATGTAATAGGAATCCCGAAACCAGGGAAACCGCGCAACTCAGCCACTAGTTACAGACCAATCAGCTTTCTCATCACACTGGGGAAAGTTTACGAGCGACTCAAATTGAATCGCCTTCGTAAATACATACATCTTCGCTAATAAACTTCTGTACGGCCGCCAGATCCCCTAGCAATCAACGGCCAAATACCTAGGGGTCACATTTGACCACGGTATGACATTTTTCGCGAAGCACATTCGCGATGTCCGAAACCGCGCAAAATTCGTCACCAGTCGCCTCCACCCGCTAGTTAACAGCAAGAGTAAACTGTTCTTAAGACACAAGCTCCACCTTTATAAAGCGTGCGTAAGACCTATCTTACGCAAGCGTAGTTTTCGCGCACGCGGCCGATTGACATTTGTACGACCTCCATGTAGTCCAAAATAGATTCATTCGCATAGCCACCGGAGCTCGGTGGTACCAGTGAAACCCCGAATTACACAGAGACTGTCAACTTCTGACGATCTCTGAGTACTTCAAGGAGATGTCTCGGCGCTACTTCGAGAGGGCCGAGACACATCCCAACCCGCTAGTGGTAGACTCAGCCTCATACGTCATAACGTCACGGAAAGCTTCCGGAGGCCCCGTAACGTTCTCATAGAACGACCCGTTCCGCTAAATGCCGACGACCGAAGTGTCGTCGGCCACTAACACATAAACACTACTCACTCACCAAGTGCCACAAACACTGTTAGGACTACAACGGATGGAACGCAGCGAGTCCGCAGACGGGCTCGCCGCACACCCCTCCACACCGCGTACACACCGTACACCCGCGTCCCTGGGCGGTTCTTACCGCCCAGAACATCGAACGTTACGAGTTAGCCGTCAGAGCCGGGGCCCGCCACCCCCTGTTCGGACGGCCGTCGGATAACTCACCCATGTTATGTTAACGTGATCACTGAAGTCAACGCAATATTATCCCACTCCCCCAAGATTATCGATTTTAGTGCAACGTCGCGTCCGCAAAATAATCTGAGTTCGATGAAGCTGTAAGAGCCGCATAGGCTAACAGAATTAACATCACAGAAACTAGACTAAGAGGGATCAGTCTGTAATTCTACGAGACTCATGTCGTTATTATGCCCTTCGGGCCAAAACATTACCTCCACACTGAGATTCTGCCTAAATAAGACAAGTGATGTGGTTTTGTTCGTAAATTAGTTCTTCTAGTGTAAGCAAGGAAGGTGGTGTTGCTGAGAGGCTGCCCTGTGTTATATTGAGATGACTTGTGTTGCTGTTACTTTGCATACTTTGGTGTTATCATGTAATTATGTCCTTTACGTTACACCAATGTGTGATTGTGACGGGTACATATTACGGTTGGTTGAACTGTATTTGCTCTATACTGAATGTGTAGGTGCTGTACGCTGTCTTATTCCTGATAATGATTAATTGCGTAAACAAGAGAGCAACTTGAACATCCGCTCTCACACTTTTATTATTTTTAATAATTAACCTTCATGTTAAATTCTGATACGAGTAACATTCTTTTATTTAAATAGTTTTGAGAATAATTTCTAACATCAGAAGTGAAATAGTTTCTAAAAATAATGTTACCAATTGAAGATCCAAATTATTTTAATAAGTAATAAATTATTGTTGGAGTTCTAATAGGCAGATTTTATGTTTTAAATTGCTGTCAAAATAGAGTAGATAATTATGAAAAATATGTAATTGAAAAAGTATTTATTTATATAGAATATACTAGGTCATAAAATAGATGACAATTATGACTGAAAGAAACATTAAATAAGTACTAGTGATTTGACTAGTTGGAAACTATGAGTATTTTCTTAATAAACAAACCCTTATTAGATTAATATCATTCCTTGACTTAGGTACTTACTTATGTTGTACATGTATGAATCATAGTAGTTTAATCTATTTATAAAGTTATGTATAGATCTAATTCATTCCCCCGTATTGTTGTCAAATCCCATTATATCCATAATGACCTGGATCATCTCATCCTTTTATATGATTTAATTAAAACGGACTAGATCTCTCCCCTCGTCTCTGATTTAGTTGCTTTGATTAATTATTACAACGTACGTTGAATTATTCATTTGATAACCACCAACGTTTAAGTTATTATCATCTAGTTACATAAAGCAACACGTGCCACCGGAGAGGTAGCCATAGCGTTTTTCCACGATACAGAAAGTCTGTAATTTTTTGCGGGGGAAAATCTGCGCACACAAAAACAATCTTGTCTCACTACGAAACTCACATATAACAATTAAAACAATATAGTAACAATTTCGCACACACATACATTATAACAGTCATTTCTCAGAACAATTCGGCATTTTAGTAGGATATCGATTGACAGGCTGCAACTTATTTTATTGTACGCATAGGACCGCGTGGACTTATACTTTGACAGAGGGGAACGCCTGCGTATGGCTACTCCCCTCCGATCCACAACATGACCCGTGTTGCTCTATGTCTAGTAATGACATTTTTGATATAATTTATCCCTAATAGCAATAGCATGTTAACACAAACAATTTTTACCAGACCCCCTTTATCATATACAGGGTTATTTTTCGAAAAGTAGCCAAATATCAAACTTAAGTTCATATTTATTTAATAATGATATACCGTTATAGCAGTTTTTGAAAATACGAGTAAATAAGGCTTCTACTTTTATTTGAAATTATCCGAATAGTTTTTGCTTATCGGTCTACCCTTACGAATGTATTAGTGCGCAGTAAATTCAGTTAAAATAATACAATACCATGCATTTTGAATTTAAAAGATAAAAAGGACAGAATGTTTGAGATTTTTCTTTCTCAATTTCCCTATATTACTTATTCTGAACCTTCTCTGCAAATTTGGGCGGTTATTGCAAAATAACCCTATACATAATCTGCATAAAACGACTATCTCCGTAGAGATTATTATTGTTCATTAAGAGACATTTGAAGTAAACTTTGCCAGTTTCAATTGCAGAGACGGGGTTTTGGCGGGAACTGCCGCAGAAGCAATAATACCGCCCGGGGATTGTTGCTTCTGTTTTATCGTTTAAATAATAATTTTGAGTTGATTTTTATAAGTACAAGTAATACGATTTTTGTGACTGTGCAAGTGAATATTTGTGAAAACGACTAAACAAGTGCTCCGATATTGATATAAACTTCAAGTTATTTTTTCCACTTAAGTGCCATAAGAAATTGAGATATGGTCGTCATCGACCGTCAGCTGGCTTAAGCAGTAAAAGAAATCTCCAAAAAATGCTATGTAATGCATCAACATATTATAGAGAAGTTTTTGAACAAATTATTATAACAGATTATTTCCTATTACTTGATACTGGTAAAAGTCAGTGTACAAATCCATGACCAAAAACAAAAAACAAAAACACGTCGGTTTGACAATCAACAGTAGTTACTTGTACAAATTAACTACTGTTGAATTAACTACTGTAAAATGTAGTGTGCTACACAGCTAAGGCTTTATATTTAAGCAACAAAATTAAAATTGCATCCAACAAAATTAAAATGACCTGAAGAATAATAAATAGTGAAACGGGCAAGGTCGAACCGCGCAACTCGGATTTTCAATTGAATATTAACAATAATTTAACTCGATCTGATCAAGAAGTTGCTATGGCTTTTGAGAAACATTTTACTGATGTTCCTTTTTGACAACAAAATCATTAAATTCTTCTCCTACTATCGCCGAATCATTGCTTAAACAAAATGTAAAGGCTTGTTCAAATACTTTTAAAATCCAATTCTCTATGAATTGCCAAAAGACATCGTTAAATATTTTAAAACTATTGATGTTAAGAAAACGGCAGACTTATGGGGCATTTCCGTTAAAGTTATTTTATCTATAATAGATATAATAGCACCTTATCTAGCCACTATATTTAATACAAGCGTCGAAACTGGTGTGTTTCCTGATTTAATGAAACAAAGTAAAGTTATACCTTTATTTAAATCTGGTAATACATTAGACCCCGCCAATTTTAGACCAATTTCTGTACTACAAACATTTAGTAAAATTTTTGTAAAATTATTTTAGATCAGATGTTAAGTTTCTTTAATATTAATAAATTGCTACATAAAAATCAATTGGGTTTTACAAGGGGTCGCTCTACAACTGACGCTGGAGTTGAGCTTATTAAACATATTTTTTGTGCGTGGGAGAATTCAGAGAATGCTTTGGGTACATTTTGTGACCTTTCCAAGGCCTTCGACTGTGTTCACCATGAGACATTAATCAGGAAGCTACAGTACTATGGTGTCAAGAACACAGCGAATAAACTTATTATTTCATATTTAAGTAATAGAACGCAGAAAGTTATTATCAATGATAAAACTTCTGCCAGGTTACCTGTACTAATGGGTGTCTCTCAGGGCTCGATTCTCGGCCCATTCCTATTTCTAGTGTATGTTAATGACTTACCTTCTCTTGTAGGGGATAATCATGATATAGTATTATTTGCTGATGATACTTCCTTGATTTTTATACTTAAACGTCAAACATTTAAATGTGACGAAGTGAATAATGCTATATCAAAAGTAGTGCATTGGCTTAACGTTAATAATCTACATTTAAACGGAAATAAAACTAAATGTATTAAATTTGCAACATCGAATGTTAAAAATCTGAATACCATTATGTTTTTAAATGGGAAAGAACTGAGCCCTGTTGAATCCACGTTTTTTCTTGGTATCACTCTCGACGCAAAGCTTCAGTGGGGCCCCCATATATCCAAACTAGCAAGCAGACTAAGTAAATGGTAATGGAAAAGTAAGGGAAATGCGGCTGATTCAGAAACTATTTTTGTTTTACAGAAAAGGGCCATTAGATCTATTTACAAACTAAAACTAAGACAGAGACTTTCTCCTCTTAGAGATAAATTTATTAACTTTGGGCTCTCAGTATATTTACGAAAATTTAATGTATGTTCACATAAATAAAGATAGTTTTAGTAAAAAAAGTGATATACATTCTGTAAACACTAGGAACAAACACAAGCTAGTGATACCAGTTTCTCGACTCCACAGAGTCAGTAATTCATTCTTGGGGATTGCCCCAAGAATGAATTACTGACATATGACATACATAATGTCATGTGATACATTGGTATACGCTATTATAACAAGGTCCCGGAAAGTGTACAGGCTCTCTCTATTACTAAGTTTAAATGTTTTGTTAAGCTGAAGCTGTATAAAAATAAGATAATAACCCCTGGGAATGAGGTGGTCGCTCCCAAGCAGTTTCTAAAATAAATTTTGTAAATAGTTTGTACAACCATTAATGTAAAATTTACTTTAAAATAAAAAGTCCCGCTGGGTTTCTTGCTGGTTCTTCCCAGGACAGAGGGTTTTTTTCGAACCAGTGGTAAAGTAAAAAATTACTTTCAATAAGAATTACACAGCTTATATATATTGAATAAAAAAAAATTCTATTCTATTCTAATTATTTATAGTAAGGTAATACTCCCTTTCTGTCAAGGAGCATCTTTGTAGTCAGTCTTGCCGCTAAACAGCATGGCAACCATTGTAAAAATAAACTTGATAAATAATAATTTATTAAAATTAATGACAAAAATACAATAATTTTCAAAAAAAGTTATGTCTCTTAATATAATAACAACAGCGCTTCGCCATAACAAAGGTATAATGTTACATTTAATTGTCTTTTTAGAGGTTCGAACTTTTAAATAAAAAACGGAACCTTTAATGTACATCCAAAATATAAATATCACTTTGTTGTCCGTCTATCAAGATCCTTTTTTTAGAAACAGGTAAAGGTATTAAGTTGAAATAAATATCAAATACCAAGGTATACGGTTTCCTGAAGTCGTGGAAAATTCAAGCTTCTAAGTCAACGCGCTCTAAAGATTCGGCCATTTACGAGTACGTTACATATTTTGATCTTCAGGGTATTTATTACTCATCTAAATTTACAGGGAACTTAGCGTTGACACATTGACATTTGAAATTTGACAAGAAGCTAGGTCTCTGAATGCAAATAAAAGAAAAAAAATATGGAAATCGTTAATTTGTAGAATCAACAAACAATATATTTTTACGACTACAAAATTACATTTGTAGTCCGAGCATTGACCGTAATGTAGACCGATAAAAGTTTTTGATGGAATGAAGATTAGAACAGTTTTTCAACAGCAAAGTTAAGTTTGTCCTTCAGTCGGACTGTACTTTTTTATAGAATAAGGTTGGCAAACTAGCACACAGTCCACCTGATGGTAAATGTCTGCTGTGGCCCATAGACATCTATATCTATCCTCAATTAAAAATCAAAATGCAGATGCGTTTTCATCCAGTGTAGACTAAGATGGAATGCCTCGATTCCAGTTAAAAGGGCCTCCGGTTCTCTATACTCAGCATAAGAAAACAGCAGCATTGAGCTGTTATTTTACAATAGTATTTTGGGAGAGCGTGGTTCTTCTCCGGTCGAGTCGACCCATTCGTGCTACAACTATAATACAGCTGCAGCATTGCTCTACCACGTCTGATACCTTTTGTTATAGCAATGAACGGTGCTTACTCGACCTATAATTTGTTAATTTCAGTAAACTTATAATATAACCTTAGTAACCAGTATATAACCTTAGTAACCGAGTCGCACTCGCACTTATTTGATTAACTTATTGATTATTGAAATGTTTCGAAGTCGACCCATTTTAATTGGTTTTCTATGTCAATTAACCTATCATTTTAGAATTATTTTTTACTTACTTAGAGGATACTCCACTCCATTTTAACTTAAAGTGACGTAACTTAGAGATAGAGGCCCATGAAGTTAGGTTAGCACGATACGAGTAGTACGAGTAGAATTTGAATCGAATACAGAAGACACACTATTGTAGTGATATAAAATCCAATTGAGATTTAAGGTGTACCTTCTTAAAACAATTTAATACAGTCAGTTTATTTCTTCTCTACGTGGCTTCACTTCATATCATGGATCATAGTCGCCGGTAGTCGAATTGAACTAAGAGCTAAGCACCGATAACAAGTTAGATATAATTAGCGCAGAAAACACAACAATTTTACACAAATAGCATAGAACGTGCTGGTTAATTATTGAATTTCGTTCGTCTTTTCGTTATTATTTGTTTTTGATGACAAATAAATCACAGTAAAGTTTTCATAAAATCGAAACCAACATAAATCACGAAATAAGATACAACGATTAGTAGTATATCATTAAAAAAGCTGGATACCAATCTTCAATGCCTTGGCCGATTACTTCATTTTTTCACCGCGATGTTTTGCACGTAACAATTTGTCCGGTTTTTACAGTCCAGCTGAATGGAAGTGAGCGGTCATTTTTTTTACTGAAAAAGCTCATTGTCACTGTATAAAAGCTAAAATTGTAATGATGTCTAACTTGCTTTTGAACTGTTGTTTTATAACTGTTTATCATGTCTGAAAGAAATTTCCCCTCCATGGGAAAGAAAATTACTCAGTCGAGGTGATTAATCTCAACTACGTTATTGTTTCAAGCGATATTATTGTAAATACCAGTTTAAACCATAACAATTTTAGTAGAGAAAAATAAAAACATGCGTGAGTGTCGTGGAACACTCGGTTGGAACGAAGTACCTTTCGTATTATATTATTATTGATAAACGTATTATATTATTGATTAACAAATACAAATAAATGAATTACTACGTCTATTCAAATGAAGCGTCATTTAAAATAAAATAATATTTCTTTCATGGCAAGATAAGAAAAAGTGCAAGGGAGATGGATATTATTCCATCTCGCTTCCTTATAGCCGCCAAGGCCGTCTACACTACGTCAGAAGGGGTCGTGACGGAAAAATCTTACATTTTTTGTCGCCTAGCCCATATCCGCCAAATCCGTACCGTCCGATAGGGAACTTCGTTCCAAAATATAATTTTTTAATTTATAATAAGAGTGATAAACGGGCACACAGTCCACCTGATGGTTAGTGGACACTGTGGTCCATAGATCATATATCTACATCTATCCTCGATAAAGAATCAAAATGCAGATTCGTTATCACCCCGAGAACTAAGAAGGACTGTCGCATTTGCAGTAATAAGTAGCTCTTGTTCACTACACTCACCATACGAAGTACAGCAGCGTTAAGCTACTATTTTATGCTGATATTCCGTGAGAACGTTGACCTTTTTTGGCCGAGCTAACCCATTGATACTACAACCATAGCATAGCTCATCAAACAGCAATATTTTGCGCTTATTTTAAGCATGTGACGGATGTTCCATTTTGCAAAACCGGATAACAGTCATAATACACGAAGAAATAAGATGGAATAATTTAATAAGTCAAGCAAATGGTGCTCTTGGTAAAAAGAACCGTTTACTAAAATTTTGATCCGAATAATTTCTTTTTAAAAGACAAATTATTCTTAAATGCTAACTCATTTCACTTGCGAATTCCTAGCAAATTTATATCAAATTGTAATAAAACGCACCGGTGCTCGCGAGGCGGCAGACGTTTATTAAATTCTGCATCCATGAGCCATAGTCAAGCTATTTAAGCTCGTAATCTACAAAGCGCGTTTTATTAGGTAGAAATGAATTTCGATTAGATTAATGGCAGCCGTAGTAGCCCAGGAGCAGGGCGCTTGCCCTAAACTTTATAGAACGCAAATAATTTAGGGTCGATCCTCAGTGCCAGCACTATTAAAATTATTTAATATAGTTTAACCATATTCTTAGCTAAAATTAGAATTACTTAAGAGGAAAGAACTTGTCATGTTAAACATGTAAGTATTTAATTTAATTGGACGGTTAAAGTAGATTTCCAAGTATAAATGAATAATATTATTAGTATGTAAAGATGAAAAAGTACGATATTTTTATTTAATATAGATTATAAATAATATTTAATTATTATAGTATATACCTATACAATATTAAAAAACTATAATAAAAATAAAAATAAAATCCTGCCATGAACGCTGGCTGCGTTTCCTCGCTAAATGGCTACACTTAGCCCTTGAGCGAGAAAAGAACCAGCCCTCTTATCACCAGCAGCAACGAACAGTCGCGGGTAGAGTTCCTTTAGGAACTTCACCGCACGTGGACCCCACGGCCCGATAGTCTCTACAGCAAATGGCACAAATTTGTAGTCATCTCTCAGAGACTTATATTTGTGCCACTTATTCAGTTCAGCTGCCCTGATACCGCCCCGGCTCTAAACGAGGTACCCCTGAGATAAGAGGCCGCCAAAGTGACTACGCAAGTAGCATTCCACATACTACACTGCAGCTATATTAATAGTACAGTTGTAGCACGAATGGGTCGGCTCGACCGGGGAAGGACCACGCTTTCACAGAATACCAGCGTAAAATAGCAGCTTAATGCTGCTGTGTTTCGTATGGTGAGTGTAGAGAACCGGAGACCCATTTTACTGGAAAAGAGGCATTCTATCTTAGTCCTCACGGCTGACAACGCATCTGCATTTTAATTCGCAAACTAAGATAGATGCAGATGTCTATGGGCCACAGCAACCACTTACCATCAGGTGGACTGTGTGCTCGTTTGTCACCCTAATTCTATAAAAAAAAACCTCTCTCCCAAGGGACCAATGTCATACCGTCGGGTCTCCTGCCATCTTCTCTAAATATTCCAAAAGGCTCTAAAACCGAGGGATCATTTATAGAGACAAGAGCCCTTCGGATGACATCGTTCAAAGAACCATGCCGTGAAAACCTACCAGCACTTTTCTTACATGAAAGTCCGTGGAGCCCAAACTCGTTGACGCTGCTACCACAGGGGCACTGATGGGGTTGACAAATCGCCGCTCCTAGTCGGATTTCTAAGGCGATGCGCAAGCTTTCCTCATCAAGTAATGTGTCGAGATTACTTGCTGGTAAAGCGCGTAACCAGTGACTAGATTCCTTAGTCGAAAGAGCTAGAAGGCGTGCCTGATCTTGGTCACTATGAAAATTACGAGTATAAAACAAATCTTTCTGGATACTCTGTACCAACGGAATATCCCACTGTTTTTGTTGGTTAACTTCCAGTGGAACATTCTCGCCGGGACATAGCGTCCGCCATGTCTGCCCTGCCTCCGTAGCAAAGCACAGGTCTACTTTATTATTTAAAACTAGCTTTTGCCCGCGACTTCGTCCGCGTAGAAGAAAACGGTTCTAATAGGATTTTTTATTCGTTTTTTACGTTATTAGTTTTGTTATAACATATAAATTATTATGTTAAAATGTTTGGATACTTATAAAATATAACAAATTTTATTATAGTGTAGGGGTTTAAAGGTGAAATAAACATGAAAATAAAATAAAATTTTGTTATTTTTTATGAACACGAAGCCGAGGCCGAGCCTTTGATCTGGAGAAAGTGACACGGGGGTATTATTTTTTTGTTGAGCCTTGTTCGTTTTTTGGTGTTAGGATGGCACGCTCGCATAACCATTCTGCAGGTTTATCGTGAATATTATTAATGTTTGGGTAAATTTTAGCTATAAGCTCTTCTACAGTGGAAACAATTGTACCTAACTCTGTTGGGAGAATTATATTATTTTCCAGTTCCGGGAAATCACCATTTCCTATTTTAAGCAACAGGTCTGAGAACTCTCCGGCAGTAACATCTCTCCTAAGATGGACTCTCATATTTTTGGTAAGGCTCAGTTTTGTCACTAAAGGCCACAAATGAAACCGCTTAACGCATGCTTTAAGATAATATAAGATGATTTATTTGTTAGAATATGGTACACTAAAGTTCGTAATAATTCGGATCCTAAATATTCTGCCGTTTCCGGCGTACAAATAATTTCAGACAGATTATGTTAGAATATATTAGAAAATCAAGACATTAATTATTATTACTTGCAGCTATATTTGAGGAAACTAAATAGCATCTATATAAAAACAAAAATGTCAATCAATTAATTCATAATATTTTTTAGTTAAAACATGTCATTAAATTAAGTCGAGATTAATTTCAATAATTACAATTCAAGTCAAATTTATCATAGAAGTCATTTATAGAGTAATAACATTTATTTGAAAGAAATTGAAATAATTTACTTTTAAAGATTTCTATATTCATTTTTTTGAAACAAACAGGCAATTTGTTGTAAACATGTATTGCCATACAATATATATTTTCTGAGTATAGTTGTATTCTTTGCTTTGGTACACACAATTTATACTAGTCCTAATTATAACGTCGTTCTGTTTTTCAAATAAATTACTATTTTTGTGAACAAAGACACAGATTTCGTAAATGTATAATGCTGGATGCGGCAATATTTTATGTTTGCGAAAAAAGGGAATACAACTATCTAATAGGTGCGCTCCACATAAAGACCTTACACATTTTTTCTTCCCGCGAAAAGCTCTAATGAAATCGACAGAATTACCCCAAATTATTAAGCCGTAACGTAAGATCGAACAAACATATCCATGATAGGCAGAAAGTGCGGCCTATATGTTAGCTACTCGTCTTAAACGATATTATAACAAAGACAAATTTATCTAACTTTCTACATAGGTTATCAATATGTGTCTTCCAATTACAGTACTTGTCAATTGCTACACCTAAAAAGTTGGTATGGTGAACGTCTTCAAAGACGTTTTTCCCATATTCCATTTGAAATGGTGCTTGTTTATTATTATATGTATGAAATCTTATCATTTTAGTTTTTCCAATGTTAATTTGTAAATTATTATGCCTTAAACAATCTATTATTTTTTCTAAAGTCCTATTTATTTCGTATTCGTAGTCAAAAGTTTTATTGTTATTTTCAATATTAATGGTAATGTCATCAGCATGCAGCACACATTTGTGTGTTGATGTGTTGGACAGATCGTTTATGTAGATTATGAATAATAGAGGTCCTAGTATACTTTCTTGCGGAACTCCGCATTTATTTTCGCAATATCGTGATCTATAATTTTTTTACGATGTCCAGAGTAGCTTGATACCTCAACACACTGTTTTCGTTGACTTAGATAATCTTCTATTAATTTTAGTGCATTACCTCTTATACCATATCTGTTGAGTTTATGTAACAATAATTCGTGGTTAACAAAGTCAAATGCCTTTGAAATATCAATGGAAATGAATGTTTTAGGTATTTCGACTGTGTTTGTTAACTTCTTCTGCTAGCGTTCCTCTGGGCACTTCTGGTAAAGTCTGCCGTAAATCGCCTGCTAACAATACAATTTCTCCTCCCATGCAATTAAATTATATATTTTCTATCACTATTAAATTGATTGAGTAATTAAATTGAGTATTTCATGTGTGTGCATATATTTTC
>JAGSMP010002539.1:0-36632 GCA_029286625.1 Parnassius orleans
TATTTTCTATCACTATTAAATTGATTGAGTAATTAAATTGAGTATTTCATGTGTGTGCATATATTTTCCGAGCATAGAGTAAGAAGTATGAATTGTCGTAGCACGAAATCGTGTCTAAAGTGCGATATTTTGTCCAACCTGGCCTGTAATGACCTGTATGTAAACAGCGGATGGTCGTGCGTGGGGTCTGCGCCGCTGGCTCGGCGCGCGTGGCGCTGCGGCTGCGGGCTGCGCAACGTTTCTGCAGCCTGGCGCTGCACCGCCTGCGATGCACTCGCCCCTCACGCGCCCGTCTACAGGTGCGTCAAACAAACACTTCTATGTGTTGAATAAAACTATTTTTACGGATTTTATCGCGTTTAATTTTACTATTTTGATTCCCGATGTTTCGGGTGCTTTACAGCACCCATGGTCACAGGGGGACTGAGGTGTTTGACGTCCCAATGTCATAGTTAGCCCGGCTACCTTCAGTTTTTTGAATATTAATTATTTTTTTGGTCCGATCTACGCAGAATGAGCTTACAGTATCTTGAAGTCTTGCAGTGGTATGCTTGGGTTTGGATTTAATTTTGTTAATTATAGGATCCCAAGCAGATGGCAGCACCCATCTATCTTCTCTATTGAAATTAGGATGTTTTTTAATTTCAATAGCCTCGCGTATCATCCTTGGTAGGAATCGGAGTTCTTTTGCGAGGATTTGTGGTCTATCAAATCTGATGTAATGGCGGGGACGATCTTGAACATGTTCACAGACTGCAGACGTCCAAGATCCGGTATGTCTACCGGACCGGAAATTCAGAACAAAAACTGTGTTACAGCACAGCTGTATCGAGCGGGCGTGGTAGGTAGCTAGCACGGTAAATGTGCCACGCAGTTGTATTTTCATTTACGACATACATACATAATACATAAACACTCCGCCTGTCACCCAGAGGGGTAGGCAGAGACTATGGACTTCCATTTGGCACGATCCTGACACACTTCTTCAATTTACGACAGTTACTGTTTTTAGGATAAGGTACGTGAGGGTAATATGGTCACCTTAAGCTTTATCGCCCTATAAAACCAAAACTTGGAAGAGGACAGAGACAAAAACACTAAGTCGTATACTATAACTAATATATTAAGAAAAAAATAGCAAATGAGCTTTGACAATAATTAGGAACGCTTCAAAAAATCAACTTAAAGAAAACAAACGCTTCAAAAAATCAACTTAAAGAAAACAAACTACACTACACAATACTAAAATTGATTAAAATATTTACTTTAATGTCACCTGTCAAAATGGCGTCGATAATGCAGCGCCCTTTTCAACCTTTATTATTTGATTGACTAATGAAGAGCTATCGTATCACAGAGCCATCTTTGCAAAGAAGGCTGTAGTTTTTGAGTTATAAGAAAGTGACCATATTAACCGGATGACCATATTACCCTCACGTACTATATGAAATAAAATTACATATATAGTTTGAAATAAACGCCAAATCACATTGATAATGACAGCGTTTTCTTAGTAACATTAAACAAAATCAGTGTTAGATAGTCGAAAACAACGTTTGCGGTTTACACAACAAAGAACTAGTCGTTTCGCCCATTCGCAGTCGACTAAAGAAATTACGGAGAATTGACTGTAACTTGTGTGTAATGTATTATACCGTCGTGCCCGACTAGTAATATACATAGAAGTCTTTGCTGTTAATGGTTTTTTTCTACCGACTTCAAAAAGAAGACAGTACTCAATTCGACTGTATGTTTTTTTATGTGTGTTAACCTCATAACTTTTTTCTGGGTGAACCGATTTCGATGATACTTTTTTTATTTGAAAGCTGGTGCTTCTCATGTGGTCCTATATAAATTTGATCAAGGTCTGACCAATAGTTTTTGAGTTATTAATAATTCATATTGAGGTCGGCTGTACAAATTTTTTAATTTTTAATTATTATAAAACTGAAGTGACAAATCTTCAGTCCACCTGATGGCAAGTGGCTACTTGTAGTTTAGTCCTTAAGAATCTATTTTCATAATTAGCCCGTGGTACACAAATTAGATGGGGAGCGAAATTGAATGTCAACAAAAAGTGAAGTCGTTATGTTATTTAACATTATTAATTAATATAAAATAACTGATAACTTTAATAGTTAAAAATTTAATGATTTCTTATATTTACGCGAACAGTACACATTAAATGAAACTCATTTTACGGATTTTATAGCGTTTAATTTAACTTTTTAATTCCCGACTTTTCGGTTAATTTTTTTTATACAAAACCAAATATTATTTTTATGTGTTAGTTTCAACGAGTTGAATGATTTCTGTTCTTGAATTTATACCAACAACATCACCCTATTCAAAAAAAATAATCATTCGTTATCTCGTTAAATATAAAATAACAAACAACACTCAATTGTGAATACATAATTAACTTAAAATGGTCGCACAGACTGCAGTCAGGTGTCGGCGCAGACACGCACCATTTTTATTTTTATTTTTATAAAATCGAAGTGAGAAATGAACTTCTACACTCTAGTCCTACCTCTACACTCCATAAGTCCATCATTATAACACAGTCCACAGATTACATACAGTCCACAGATTATAACCACCTGCAACTTGAAATAAAGAAGGCTACAGATGCGTCGTCACCTTTTAGGACTAAGATGGAATGCCTCACAGTTTGTGATTATACCAGACCATAGCAGTACACGCACTTCTGTTTGGCGACAGAAATAGGTAAGAGGGTGGTGGTGGCTACCCAGACGGACCGTTAGGCAGAAAAGCACTTATAGTGCCCACGTTAAGTCGTCGGGTGGTCATTGTAATCAGTCTATCTCGCTCGCACACATTGGACTTATGGAGCGTCATAATGATGTGCGTAACATCAGGTAGTCGATATCGATGACATTTAATGAATGGATTTTTTTTTTGGTTTCAAATTATGAAATTATAAAATAACACAGTAAAATAAATAAAATATAATCTTTATTTATAAATATTTTATTATATTACAAATTATCTTCTTCATCCGAGTCATCTGTGTCACTATCGTCTTCCTGTAGATTTATAATCATGATTTGTAGATATGAAAAAATGTACAGAGGTTCTTACCTTGTTACCTTACTAAACATAAACAAGTAAAAGTCGCGGCACGTAAGTCTAGCGCTGAACGAAACGTCAAGGGAACGCGCACGAATTGAAGTGCACGAATGCGACTGGAGAGCCAATCAGCGCGTGCGAACGATACGCACGAGCCAATCAGCGCGACTTATGCGCAATAATGGTCACCGATAGACTTTCGTGCCGCTACTTATAACGACAAATTAAATGAGGGTAGCTTTGTCCGCCGCGATAAGGCGGACTTAGGTAGCGAGTGGCGCACAGCGGTGGCGCATTCCTATTGTTATTGACATTTATGCTCCGACGACTCATTTGATAACGCGAGCACTATAGTAGAGCATATGCTTTCGTGTGGTCGTGTGCTGAGTCGGCGCTGCACTGAACCACTGAGCCTAGAACGTGTTCAAGCTACACGCGCCTGTTTTCAGGGGCGTGCGTGGGTATTTACACTTGTTTGTGGTGTAGACTATCTATTTTAAAGCGTGCGTGCGAGTACCTAATTGCCCGCCCTTGTATGTTTGTGTGTGTGAGAGTACTAAATAAAAAACATAATCCGACTAACCAACTCGTTCCGTCTCTTCTATTGACCGTGTAATAGCAGGATCTCCTGATCTCCTATGAAATAGATGAAAATCCATTCTACTCTAATGATAGAATGGATTTTTTTTATTAAGTATAGATTACTAGCGATCCGCCTCGGCTTCGCAGGGGTGATTTCTGGACCTCCACGACAGCTCCAATTCAATTGTGAATATAAACCATCCAGGGGCCCACTCAAACAAACACAAAAAAATTCATCAGAATCGGTCGAGCCAAATTCGAGTTTTAGCGAGACTGACTGACAGCAATTGATTTTTATAAGTAGAGATAAATAATAATGTTTTCTTATATTAGATAAATAATAATGTTTTCTTATATTCCCGACGTATCGGGAAGTCTGCAGTTTGTGAACATGTTCAAGATCGTCCCCGCCATTACATTAGATTTGATAGATTCCTACCTAGGATGATTCGCGAGGCTATTGAAATTAAAAAACATCCTAATTTCAATAGAGAAGATGGATGGGTGCTGCCATCTGCTTGGGATCCTATAATTAATAAAATTAAATCCAACTCCAAGTATACCACTGCTAGACTTCAAGATACTGTAAGCTCATTCTGCGTAGATCGAACCAAAAATTAATATTCAAAAAACTGAAGGTAGCCGGGCTAACTATGACATCGGGACGTCAAACACCTCCGTCCCCCCCGTGACCATGGGTGCTGTAAAGCACCCGAAACGTCGGTAATTAAAAAGTTAAAATTAAACTCGATATAATCCGTAAAATTAGTTTCATTTAAAGAGATAAATAATGCTTATTGAAAGTAGTTTTTTACTTTTACCGCTGGGTCGGAAAAAAACCTCTGTCCTGAGAACCAGCAAGGATCCCAGCGGGACTTTTTTTGGCGGTAGAACTAATGAAAGGCGCAAGATGTCCTCCTTATTAATGAATAAATAGAATCCTCCCCTATAATAGAGGCTCATGTCCATCCATGGGCTCTGTAAGGATTTTTAAGGAAATACCAGTGAAATATTGTAACATCTGACAGATTAAAAAGATTAAAAATCTAAATAGTTTTTAGGGCAGTAGCGTTTGCGATACGGGTCTGGTACTCCAAACCGCCAAATCATTTGTTACGCTTAGCAAATATTCGTGACAGGATAGGAGACGCTTGGGTCAACGGTGGAACTTTAAGTTGGATGTAGCGATATCAGATTATTTAAACTTTTAATTTCTATACAATTTCAGACTTTCTGATGACGAGGAGCAAACTTCAGGGATGATGGACAAGGATAAATTGGCTCAAGGTAATATTTCATTCAAAAATGTATTGGTTTTAAATATGCTTATTTTTCTAGTTATGAATAAATTATTGTTTACAGATAACACTATGATAAGATCCAACACCCTGGCAGTTCCCTCATATAAACCCTCATCGAGCTACGCAGATGGTAGACGCCTTAACCTTGATCTTCAATCCCTGCGTCTGTCACCAACTCAGTTATCGGATCAAGCGCACGGTGTAACGAGGTCCCTATCACATGGATCGGTGATCAATTCCCAGCAGAAGTGGTGGAACGTGGAAGAGACCAGGGGTACTATTAACAGACCAACAAGTCTCATGGTCTCTGAGAGATACGGTTTCAACACTGCTCAATATAACCCTCGGGAGTCTTTTCTGCGGAGTCTCCACTCTGTAACTAGGAAACCGAAGAAGTGTAATGAAAGTAAGTCGAACTGGGAATTGAATTACGTCAAGGAATATCAGAGGGAGCAGAGTAGAGCGTTGTACCTTAAAAAGTGGGCGTGCACTAAGTGCACTCTCGAAAATTCTGGGATTAGAACACATTGTGAGGCTTGTTTATCGCCGAGGGTGTCGCCCTTGTCCAGAATTTCCAACACAAGAGGCTTGAGTGTAACCACTCTTGGTAGACACGAGACCGCCAGCAGGAGGGATGGTGCCACATCCCTTCCAACATCAGGCGGTGTCATGATAACAGTGCCCGACTGGCCCCAAACTGGGAGTTCCAGATTAAGGGAACCATTCCAAAGGTCGGTCTCCGCACAAAACTCCCCGGAAATCCGACCAACTTACAGGCGTTCTTTTTCGGAACAGACTGAAAACCGACCAGTTGGCAAAGTTATTTCCAGCAGAAGGAGTTTGAGCGACTATCACAAGTCCATGGAGAATCACAGCGTAACTGGTTGTAAAGGTGAGCAAAAAGACAATGCGGTGGAGAAGAAGACAGATGAAGGAAACTTGGAGTTGATTGATAAAGAATGTAGTTGGGACACCAATGCGGAAGGAGTAATTTATGCTTTACCTAACAAAGGGAAGTATAAAGATTTAAATCTCCAACTCCAAGTCAACAATAATGGAACAAGATACTCCTATGTTTCAGTTCAAGACACAAAGATAGTTATGAGCAATTCTCAAAACGAGGCTTTGTACTCCAACGATATCAGCGATGGAGATTACGCTAGGATCGATGAATTCTTGGGAACTGAGAATTGCACATCTCCTATAACTGAGAATAATATAAGGACTTCACATATTACTTCGGCAAAAGAAACAAGTGCTAAGGTGTTCAATATGCTGCCATCTATTGGTAAAGTGTCACACAATCCGCGGGAGCAGTCCAAAGTGCCTTCTACACAGCAGCAATCTACGTAAGTCGTAGTTTTGTTATCTTTATTTTTATTAAATATCTATTTACCATGCGAATGAATGGTAAATAGATATCTACCCTAAGGTGGTGTGTAAAATGCTCTCAATAGTTCAAATAGTTCTCAATTCGACCTATGTTTTTGTGTATGTATGTTACTCGATATTTTCGTCAATTGTCAAATCGATGTGATTTGAAACTCGATGAAACGAAAAAGCGACATTAAAAAGTGACAAACATATACATCTATAGGATTTAGCCTGCGAGATAATTTGAAGCATACAGTGTAGTAAGCGACAGTAGCCTAATGGCAGGGTGCAGACCGCGAACTTAAAAGGTTGTGGGTTCGAATCTGCCATTTGACTACTGTCGTGAACCACTCATGGTTAATATAAATATAAGAAAATAAATTTATTAAGTAAATAAAATTAACCATATTGAATAGAATTATTGTATCCAATCCATTCATTAAATTTCACGAATTCATAACTTCAGGCCATCTAGCGTCTATTTTACGTACCATCTTGGAGTCAATCAATTTTTGTTATCGATAAAATGACTTTACCGATAGAATGAAGTAGATGGCGCTATAACAATATTACTCGAAAGAAAATATTGTTTTGAATTATTACACTAAAATTTATGCTCTACATGTTTAAAAATAAGGATTGTAACATTTATTTGCTATAAAATTAAACTTTTATTTTATATTTTATGCCGCACTTGTGGTAAAAAATTTCATATTAAATTAATCTTTTGCCGCGAAATATTTTTAATTTATAATTAATTTCATTTGAAGGTTTAACTTCTACCGCGTGTGTAATGCATAATTATATTTTTTATTAAATAGATTATAGGTCATATAAAATTGGAAAAAAAATACTATCCGTAGGAGTGGAAAAGAAGGATAAAGTTTTTAATGTTACTAGACGACTTGCTTGTGATATTTCTTAGTACACTCAAAACAAAGAACTAAAAAAGAAAAAGAAAACTTGCGTGAGTATCGTGGAACACTCGGTTGAAAAGAAGTTCCTTTCGTAGTATTTTTTTTAAATACTAGTAATGCTATTAAACATTACTAATATTCCATTAAACCACATGTGGTTAGCTTAAAATGCTTGTGTTAGAAGTGGTTCACGACAGTAGTCGAATGGTGGATTCGAACCCACGAACTTTCGAATGCGCGGTCCGCGCCCTGCCATTAGGCTACTGACGCTTCTAATATATTATTATTGATAAACGTATTACATTATTGATTAACAAATACAAATAAATGAATTACTAGCGTCTATTAAAATGAAACGTCATTTAAAATAAAATAATATTCCTTTCATGGCAAGATAAGAAAAAGTGCGAGGATGGATATTATTCCATCTCGCTTCCTTATAGCCACCAAGGACGCACACTACTTCAGTGGGGGTCGTGACAGAAAATTTACACTTTTCTCGCCCAGCCCCATCTGCCAAATTCGTACCATCCGATAAGGAACTTCGTTCCAATAATTTCACATACCAAATTTGGGACATTAATTTTCTATACACTAAGTATATGACTGCCTTGTTCCCAAAAAAAATATCAGTTTTTGAGTTTTCCATCAAGAAATTCTCAGTAGCTGCCCGGAGTCAGGAAGCTGGCGGTCTCTCACCCCCGTGCCTCGGAAAGCACGTAAAGCCGTTGGTCCTGCGCCTGATCTCTCTCCGGTCGTGTCGGTTTACCGTTCCATCGGACTATGAGGAGAGGAACAGAGACTATAATCCTGTCCTGCGCCGATGGCTAGTCTCATTTGAGGCTCTCCGCCGTGACCGAAATTCGAAAGCGCCGACTTCTGAATGTGATTTTTTTTAAGTACCTGTTTTAAGTCAGTTTTTACTTCTTATTAAATGTTTAATTTTTCGAGTTCACCGCTTAGCACTTATGAAATACGAACGTGCAATAAGTAAATCATTATTGAGTATTTATTTTGTAAAAGATCGCTTTTCAAGATTAAATACTTTTTTAATTAATAGAATAGAATAGAATAGAATAGAATAATTTTTATTCAATATAGATTACATGTAATTCTTATTGAAAGTCATTTTACTTACCACTGGTTCGAAAAACCTCTGTCCTGGGAAGAACCAGCAAGAAACCCAGCGGACTTTTAAAGTAAGTTTTACATTAATGGTTGTACAAACTATTTAAGTACAAAATTTATTTTAGAAACTGCTTGGTAGCGACCACACCTTCTTGGGTTATTATCAATCATATATTCATTTATACTATAATAACCCTTTTATACATTTCAGCTTAACAAAACATTTAAACTTGTAATAGAGGAGCCTGTACACTTTCGGGACCTTGTTGTAATAGCGTATACATTGCCCCAAGAATGAATTACTGACTCTGTGAGTCGAGAAACTGGTATCACTAGCTTGTGTTTGTTCCTAGTGTTTACAGAATGTATATCACTTTTTACTAAACTACCTTATTTTGTGAACATACATTAAATTTTCGTAAATATACTGAGAGCCAAAGTTAATATATTTATTTCTTTAAATTTATCTCTAAGAGACTCTCTCGGTTTTAGGTTGTAATATCTAATGGCCCTTTCTGTAAACAAAAATAGTTTCTGAATCAGTTGCATTTCCCCATAGCAAAATCCATAAGACATTATGCTATGGAAATAACTGAAATAAACTAGTCTAGCTGTCTCGACACTAGTGAGACTCTAATCTTTTTACAGCAAGGCTGCAGAACTTAGTCTGCTTGCTAGTTGGATATGGGGGCCCCACTGAAGCTTTGCGTCGAGAGTGATGCCAAGAAAACAGTGGATTCAACAGGGCCAGTTCTTCCCCATTTAAAAACACATTGGTACCTAGATTTTAACATTAGTTGTTGTAAATTTAATACATTTAGTTTTATTTCCGTTTAAATGTAGATTATTAACGTTAAACCAATGCACTAATTTTGATATAGCATTATTCACTTCGTCACATTTAAATGATTGACGTTTAAGTTAAAAATCAAGGAAGTATCATCAGCAAATAATACTATCATGATTATCCTACAAGGGAAGGTAAGTCATTAATATATACCAGAAATAGAATGGGCCGAGAATCGAGCCCTGAGGGACACCCATTAGTACAGGTGACCCGGAAGAACTTTACCATTGATAATAACTTTCTGCATTCTATTACTTAAATATGAAATAATAAGTTTAAGCGCTGTTTTTGACACCATAGTACTGTAGCCTTGATTATGTCTCATGGTGAACACAGTCGAAGGCCTTGAAAGGTCACAAAATATACCCAAAGCATCCTCCGAATTTCCCATGCACAAAAATATGTTTAATAAGCTCAACTCCAGCGTCAGTTGTCGAGCGACCCCTTGTAAAACCGAATTGATTTTTATGTAGCAATTTATTAATATTAAAGAAACTTAAGATCTGATTCTAAAATTATTTTTTTCAAAATTTTACTAAATGTTGGTAGTACAGAAATCGGTCTAAAGCGGGGTCTAATGTACTACCAGATTTAAATAAAGGTATGACTTTACTATGTTTCATTAAATCAGGAAACACACCAGATTCGACGCTTGTATTAAATATAGTGGCTAGATAAGGTGCTATTATATTCATTATAGATAAAATAACTTTAACGGAAATCCATAAGTCTGCCGTTTCTTAACATCAATTGTTTTAAAATATTTAACGATATCTTTGCAATACTCTATGGAATTTGAAAGTATTTGAACAAGCCTTTACATTGTTTGCAATGATTCGGCGACAGTAGGAGAAGAATTTAATGATTTGTTGTCAAAAAGGAACATCAGTAAAATGTTTCTTCAAAGCCATAGCAACTTCTTCATCAGATCGAGTTAAACTGTTGTTAATATTCAATTGAAAATCCGAGTTGTGCGGTTTGACCCTTGCCCCTTACTATTTATTATTCTCCAGGTCATTTTAATTTTGTTGGATGCAGTTTTAATTTTGTTACTTAAATGTAAAGCCTTAGCTGTGTAGCACACTTTTTTAAATATTTTAGAATATGTTTTTACATAATCTCTAAATATAACACTAGTATTATATGATCTTTCATTATGTTAGCATAACTTTCGCCTACTTTTATAATCCTACTGTCGCCCATTCATTAAATGATTTCGACTGTTCAATAATAATTAAATAAAAACAATGATATAACTTTATGGAGTGACGACCTGGTAAGTGATTCAGGAAGTCGATGGATGATGGTGGCCCAGGACCATGCTTTGTGACATCCTTGGCAGGCCTATGTTCGGCAATGTGTGGCTGTAATGATGATGATGAAATGAAAATAAACATTCGCTCGTTTTATAAAGACGTCGTCAGGCGTGGGAGCTAGAAAACTATTAAAGTAATAGAAAAGTATGATTTAACGAATTTATGAATGCTCTGTACTATAGTACCCATGATTCCTCGGCACTGAAGTGCTCAATGTCATATGCTTTGCAGTTGGGTACTCATGATTTCCTGATGAGTTAACGTGCTAAAACTTTAATTACTAAGTTTTCGTTCGATTTAAAAAAAAACATAATATCCTTTAAATGCCATAATATATACAACTGCCGTGGTAGCTCAGATGGTTAGCGCTCGCTGTAAGTTTCACAGTACGCGAGCAACCCGGGTTCGATCCCCGCCGACACCAATGAAATTGTTAATTGCAATTTTAAGTGCTGATTTACCACGTGCTCGGCGGTGGAGGAAAACATCGTAAGGAAACCTGCATGTCTGAGAAATCAAAAAAAAAATATTTCGAAGACATGTGAAGTTCGCCAACACGCATTGGGGCAGCGCGGCGGACATTTCCTTGCTCTAGGGTCCGTATTAATAAACGTTACTCAACGACGAACTCAAGTGCGTAATCATTTGATACGCCCTCATTACGAAATCAGCATCTCAAGATCGTTGCTAATTAATAAACACATAAAAACAGTATCTCAAAACGCTGTACTTAGGAATACTGTTCTGTGACTTGCACTCAAGTATACACACTTGAGAGTCGAGTTTCGTTTATTAATCAGTGTGGCACTCAGCTGATATCGTAAACCTTAACCGCATCTTGAGATATGTTTATTAATAAGATCATAACCTCAAGATTGTACTCAAGTGCGTGTACTTGAGCTGAGTAACGTTTATTAATACGGGCCTAGGTTCTCAATTCGACTGTATGTTCCTTTTTTTGAATGTATGTTACGCGATTACTTCATAAATTCCCTTGTGTGCTCGTTTGCCATCCTTATCCTATAAAAAAAAATTTGTTCCGTTTGGGCTTCATCACCATTTACCACCTGGTGTGATTGGTGTGGTTTATAATTAGTAAAAAATAATAAATTGTGTTATTAGTGTCGTGCTTTGTAAGTCTCTGGTTGATTTTTGTGGCAGTGCTCGCATGTGGCAATGTGGGGAATGCTGGTATGCGTATAACGCGTGGGGCGAGCGCTGCGAAATGTGCCGCAGCGCGAGGCCGCCGCATGCGGTGACGCTCGCTGCCGCTGCTGATCGCGACCGGGACCGAGACCGAGACCGAGACCGGGATCGAGACCGGGAAAGAGAACGAGAACAGCGCGCCAGGTGCATAATCAGTCCTTATTCTTTATTACTTATTTTTTTAATTTACATAAATTAAAGTGAACGGAAGAGTCGGGAAGGGACGCCCTAGACGAAGGTTTATCGACCAAATTGGCGATATATTGAAAATGGGCCAGATTAGGGAGTACCCTTAACCGACGAGCGTGTATGCGTAGATATATGGATGTAAAGGAGGCGAGAGAAGTGTGTCAGGATCGTGCCAAATGGAAGTCCGTAGTCTCTGCCTACCCCTCTGGGTGCCAGGCGTGAGTGTTTATGTATGTATGTAAATTAAAGATTATAGAAATCACTACACTGCACTTGGTATTGATCATTGTGTCATCATCGTCATCATCATTACAGCCCATCACAAGTCCACTGCTGAACATAGGCCTCCCCCAAGGAATGCCACAAAGCACGGTCCCGAGCCACATGCATCCATTGACTTACTGCATGTCTTACCAGGTCGTCACCTATCTAGTGGGGTCGCCTACACTTCGCCTGCCGGTACGAGGCTGCCACTCGAGAACCTTTTTCCCCATCGGTCGGTTCTTCGAGCTATATGGCCGGCCCATTGCTACTTCAGCTAACTAATCCGTTGGGCTATGTCGGTTACTCTGGTTCTACTGCGGTTATCCTCGTTTTTAAGTCTATCACGCAGAGAAACCCCGAGAGAAAACCCTCTCCATCGCTGGGCGACTTTGAGCTTCCTCGTACGGCCAGCAGTGAAGGACCACGACTCAGATCCATATAGGTAATCACTGGCAACACGCACTGGTTGTACAACTAATATTGTGTATATCATTATGTACTATATATTCTATAGACTTATAATATTGTAAATATTTGGTACACTCTATACATAATACGTCTTAAAAGCTGCAAACAAATGCAAGGCAGACTCTGATTGTCAACCTAAACGTATAACAATATAGTTTTTCTAAAATAGTATCATATAAATATTTAGAATAAAATATTCATTCATTCATTCATTCATTCATTCATTCAGTAATTATTACATACTTTAAGTTTTCGTTTTGTTTTATTAGTTTAAGTGCTTTTTACATCAATGTCCGGTTGTTCGTGAGTCAATTAAGGCCCTGACTGAAAACCAGTGCTGTGGTACCTCGCAGATTATCAGTGAGGCGGATCCTTTTTGACATCACACAACAGCAATATTACCAATTTGTAATTTGTACTGCGAATTTTATGTTTTAATGTTAGGCTAACCATCTGAGCCGTGGTAGCTCAGATGGTTGCTCGCTGTAAATTTCACAGTACGCGAGCAAACCGGGTTGATCTCGCCGGCACCAATGAAATTGTTAATTGCAATTTTAAGTGCTGATTTACCACGCTCGGCGAAGGAAAACTTCTTGAGAAACCTGCATGTCTGAGAAAAAAAAAAATATTTCGAAGACATGTAAAGTTCCCAACACGCATTGGGGCAGCGCGGCGGACACTCTCTTGCCCTAAAACCCTCTCAGAAATGAGGGAGGCCTGTTCAGCAGGGACGTATATAGGCTGTAACTTTAATTAACTTTAATGTTGTGTGTTGGTTAAATAAGAAAAAAAGAAAGAAAGAAATCTTTCTTTTTTCTTTCTTTATGGATTAAGAAATATCACAAGCTCAAGTAACAATTAGAATGTCGTCTAAACAGTTACATGCAAAGCTTCATCTCCTATTTTCACCTTTAGGAATGGAAATGTTTCTCTAAACCTATATGGCACCACCACTGAAGTAATAAAACAAGTAGTACTATATGTAATATACCTAGTTAATAAAAAAATAATCTTTAAAATCGATTCCTAATTGACGAAGATATCTCGTATCGTAACATTAAAATAAATGCATAATGTTTTCCTATATTTACGCGAACATTACACACTGAATAAAACTATTTTTAAGGATTTTATCAGGTCTAATTTTTATTATTTTTAATTTCCCACGTTTCGGGTGCTTTGCAACACCTATGGTCATGGGAGAGGGGACTGAGGTGTTTGACGTCCTTATGTCAAAGTTAACTCGTAGTACTTTCAGCTTTTTACTTATTAATTTTGGTTCGATGTACGCATAATGAGCTTACTGTATCTTGAAGTCTTGCAGTATACCATTGCAAGATTTCAATTTAGTTAAAAAAATACAGTCGAATTAGAACCTTATCTTCTTTTTAAGTTGGCTTTAAAGGCTCTTCATGTGATGTGTGACAACTAAACAACACACCATGTGTTCTTATATCCAATAATATATTGTTCCTTACAGCCCCAGGCCGGCCGTATCATCAGAAGCGAGCGGCACAAAACAGGAAGCGAATCGAAACGACCAACCCAAGAAATTGCAGGTCCCAATAGCCTCGTTGGACCACGACCTGAACAGTGATGAGTTGTTATTTGCAGTGGGTGAGTTGGGTTTGAAAGAAAAACACGGTTTTATTTACTTATGTAATTACAACCTAATGTTAGGCAAGAAAATTATAGCAATGAAATTAAGAACTGGATTTTTTCTTGCTTTCATTATGAACTGTAAAATTTCTCTGCTGGAGAGGGACCTCACTTGTTCCAGATATCGTCTCAAATGTTAATATTTGGTTTTTCTAACTAAAATCTTCAATTTTAATGAATGTTATCATTGCGTTGTTGATGATAGTTTACACATTATTTAAAGTTGAAATCAAACTTGACGTAAGATTGTATTAATTTCTCTTAATAAAATTAAAAAAACTTAAGTATCAGAGCACAACTAATGTTGATTAAACATATAAGGAACATCTAGTGTTTTAAAGGAGGGTTTGATGCCGTGAGTTACAATGTATTATTATTTAATACATATACTCAATGCTTAGGTTTATTATTGAAATATTACCAAGATTATAATATTATTTATCTGTTATTAGCTAGCCAGGCAGACGCTGTCCTGCCCTTTCCGACGACATTTAGCCATATAAAAAAAATCTTTAAATTCGCAATAAAAAATATTGAGGGTCACTTATCGAGATAAAAAACTATCCTATCTCTCAAGTTGGACCAAATTGCACACAGTGTGTAAAATTTCATTGCAATCATTTCAGTAGTTTAGGAGTTCATCGCGGACTAACGATGTGATACGTTACGTTACGCTATATTACCTAATAGTTATATGCGAAAGCATTTGTGACATGTCCAAAAGTATTAATTTAAAGTTTTATGGTTATTAAAATTAAAGCGATAGTAGCTAGATGGTGACAGTGGAGGGGGTGTGTCTGCGCATGGGTACAGTCGCGTTCTAAAGTACTAGATGGTACTAGGCTATTGTTTTGTAATATATGAGTAATTAATTGTTTTATTGTAGGATCATAATAGGTACTTTACCTGCTACTTAGAACTTTGGAAGAGGTTGGAATTAAAAATAGATAATGTTTACTTGAGCATTATTTTTTATTTCTGTCGTAAAATATAAAGTGGATTGTAACAAGAAAACTTAAGTTAAGGGTGACACGCCGTCCGTTATATCGTCTTGGGTCGCATGGAAGCCAGATGTCGATGGTGTGTTGGTGTTACTGGATGTTACTTCATCATCACTTTCATCTTCGCTTGAGCTTCCATCATCAGAATCATTATCATCTACGCGAATGATTAATGTTTCCGTCATCAGGTCGACCACATGGTCATTTTTTCGGTATTCTTCCTCAATACTTTTAACTTTACTGCACAATTTTCCCCAATCACCTTCTCCCATCATATTTACCTTTTCGTTCACTAGTTCAGTCATAAAACAATAAATATAAATAATTTTTCTTTCCTTCCTTTTAAAAAAAAATCGTCGCGCGTCGTGCAAAGAAAGTTGTGTGTGCGACTGTATTTTGGGAGCGAACGAAGCGCGGGAATCATGGGTCAACTGACGAACCAATAGCGTACGCGCATAGTAATACTGGCGAGCATTCCCCCGTCGCGCCCCCTTCATACCACCAATTTGGTCGATAAATCGCTCAGTGCGCAGGTACAAGGCCAGCGTTCTTTTTAAGTGACGGGACCTATGATTAGTTTAATTCATGGTGTATTTTTCAATCGTCAGATAAAAGTTATCCGTCGTGTAAATTATAATCTGACTGAATATAAAGGTGAAATCACTGAATTGTTTTATTCATATTATTGTAATTTTTAATTTATTTATTAGGGTTTCGTACCCAAAGGGTATTCAACGGGACTCAATTACTAAGCCTCCGCTGTCCGTCCGTCCATCCTTCCGTTTGTCTGTCAGCGGGCTGTATCTCCCGATCCGAAATAGATAGACAGTTGAAATTTTCACAGAATGTGTATTTCTGTTGCCGCTATGGCAATAAAAATAAAAATAAATTAAAAATTAAAGGGGTCTCCCCTACTAGAAGCCTGTGTGATGGTACGGTACCTTTTATTCGCGAGTCTAACTCGCACTTGGCCGGTTTTCTACTGACTTCAATAAGGACGAGGTACTCAATTCGACTGTACGTTTTTTTTAATGTGTGTTACCCCACATCTTTGTTCTCCGTGAACCGATTTCGATTTTTCATTCATTGATCAAGGTTTGACCAATCGTTTTTGAGTTATCCTTAATAATTATATATATTGAAGTCGTTTGTACAAAATTTCAAAATTTAAATTATGTTGTATTTTATCGTACGAATAAATTTTATTTATTTATTTATTATTTGTTTAAACTTTATTGAACCTTACACATTAAGTAAAGGAACAAAAGGCGGACTTAATGCTAAAAGCATTCTTTGCCAGTCAACCTTAAGGCAGTGATATAACTACGAAGGCGGTCACAAAGAAATATACATACCCACATACCTATACATATATACACAATTATATAAATTTATATATTATAAGCAAATATAATATAATACAATACATAAAGATACGTAATATAACTAATGATGATTATATATATTTTATCTGTGGTCTGAGAAGTTGTCACTGAATGGTAGGGAGTTTTGGCGGGAACTTGATCGGCGGCGGTTTGCTGCTCCTGTATTATTGTTTGAATAATGGTTCGAAGTGGATTTTGATATGTAAAAGTGGTGCGATTTTGTGTATTAAGTGTCTGCGCATGTGAACTATGTATTAGTGGAAACGGTGAAACAAGTGCTCTGATGGTGATGTGATTCTCAAGATAAGGTGTCTATCTGCTTAGGCGCCTTGAGATACCATCGCCAACTGTCAGCTGTCTGCTGACTCAAGTTGCCGTCAAAATCTCCCAAGGGCTGCACAATGTGACGCATCAACTTATTGTGAAGCAGTGTACTATGAAGGATAAATAAACAATTATAATAAACCGAATAAAAATACCTAAGACTTGGCCTAAAGGTCAGATACTAAAAAAATCACTGAATGCTACGGTTTGTTTGCGATGTGCAGTGTCGGGCGCGGAGCCGAGCCCAGCGGTGGGCTCGTGGGCGTGCGCGCGCTGCACGCTGCTCAACGAGCCGGCCGCCGCAACATGCGCCGCGTGCGCCGGCTCCCGCGCCGCTCAGCCCACGCCCACTGCCCACTGGTGACCATTCTTTTTATATATAATTTTTTTTATAGGATAGAGTGACAAACGAGCACACAGTCCACCTGATGGTAAGTGGTTGCTGTGACCCATACACATCTACATCTATCTTCAATAAAGAATCAAAATGCAAATGCGTTCTCACCCGTGAGGACTAAGATGGAATGCCTCTTTTCCAATAAAAAGGGTCTCCGGTTCACTACACTCACCATACGAAACACAGCAGTGTTAAGCTGCTGTTTTACGCTGGTATTCTGTGAGCGTGATCCTTCCAAGATCGAGCCGACCCATTCGTACTACAACTATACTACTAATATAGCTGCAGCATGGCTCACCACGTAAAAAAATCTAAAATATAAAAATATATCTTTTAAAGTTATATTGGAACGTGTCTTCCGATGTATCCATAAGAAAGATAAATTGTGTTTGAATAAATTTTTTTATTATTATTTACTATTTACAGTCATTCATAATTAAAGTTAATTTAGTTTAAAAAACATATTGCACCGCACTAGGATTTTCTCCTGTATCTTGGGGGCAGTTTACATACATGAATTCCACAAGGACAAACATCCACACCCGCAACAATTACTTGCAAGCCATACAAATACTTGTTCCGTGCGGGATTCGAACCCGCGGCCCTTAACTTTGAAAATTCATTGCTAAGCCACTGCGCCACGGTTCAAAGTAACCCACTCTCTTTGAGTATTTGTATCTCACAATGACGGGTTGTTTTTATTTGTAGTATAGGTGTACACGCACTTTGTTTTAGTGTGCGCAGTCCGACGACCGACGCGGATGAATATCGGAACACCAGCGTAAAATAACAGCTTAACGCTGCTGTATTTCGTATGGTGAGTGTGGAGAACCGGAGACCCTTTTTATTGGAAACAAGGCATTCCATCTTAGTCCTCAGGGATGACAACACATGCATTTTCATTCTTAATTAAGGATAAATGTAGATGTCTATGGACCACAGCATCCACTTATTATCAAGTGAATTGTGTGCTCCTTTTTCACTTCGAAATTCTCACTACGATTTTTATGTTGGTTCTAAAACTTATGCTAAAATCGTTACTTCATAAGATCGACAATAACGGGTTCACTCTTGTTAAGAAAATATGTCGATCGAGACCCGTCTGTAACCAGCGTGAGACCGCCAAAATAAACGCACGTACTACTATCCGTATTGTATTTTTGAAGTTATACTTCAAAAATACAATACGGATAGTATTTATGAAAGTAAATGTTTTACGATACGCGCGCACACCGACAGTTAAAAACGACACCATGAAGGTGTTACAATACGCGCACACATTGACCTCAAAACGACAACTTCATTCAGTAACTATCTCTCAAGGTTTTGTGGGAACTGATAACTATATTTAAGGTAGTTATATTTAGTTATTTTCGTTTTGTTACGCTAAAGAAGTATAACTTCCTACGTGCGTACATAAGTACACACCCATTTTTTTTATAATATGAGAGGGGGCAAACGAGCATACGGCTCACCTGATGGTAAGTGACTACCGTTGCCCATGAACAACTACAACATCAAGGGAATTGCAGATGCGTTGCCGGCTTTTTAAAAAAGAGTAGGCTCTTTTCTTGAAGGTCCCTAAGTCGTATCGGTCCGGAAAAATTGCTGGTTGTATTCCATTCCACAAGGAAGTTGTGCGATGAAGAAAACTTCTTCTAAATCGCACAGTAGTGGACCGCCAATCATCGAGATGATACTGATGATATTTCGAGTATTGTAGAGCCCACCATACAGCTCTACATCTCCCGTTTGGACGAAAGTACGTCGGGAGAAGACGTCCTGCGTTTCGTGGAAGAACAAACTCGATACCGCATAGAGGATGTCATCTCTTTACATTTGCAGCGTCTGGAGTCTAATAGGGGTTAACAAACTGCAACTACGTACTCCAGGTTTCTTTAGGAAATTCCTCGCCTCCGATTTTAGCCGATACAGGGACGAGCCTAAAAAAATATTCCTTAAATAATGTTATATTTATTAATATTATGTTAATGTTCTTAATTTTTAAGTCCTTGATCCCAAAAATAAAGTTATTGAATTGTATTGTATAGGGCCATGTTCACTACCTAGGTCTTCTGTTCCAGGTCGTGCAGTTCGTGTACGCTGCGCAACCCGATGTCGGCCAGCCTGTGCCTGGCCTGCAAGACTCCGCCCGTGCCCAAACATGGCGTGCCCAGTTCCTCTGCAGACATCAACCATGGATCCAGTGGTAAATAACCTTCGACCTTGTGGTAAAATTGGCTTTATAACCTAATTGCGTTGTAGGTTTTTGCGATCTTTAGTAAGTGGTATGACTCGTTCCTTACCCGCCTGTAAAACGTGGTAAGTGAGGTAAAATCCCCCTAATATCCCTATAATCCCCTGGTAAGTGAGGTAATCTATAGGGGACTATGTTAAACAGACGCATCAAAATATATATCAAACTAGCTGTTCCCCGCGACTTCGCCCGCGTGTAATTTAGGGTTTTAATTATGTTGCGCGGAACCCTAATTCATTTTCTATAATATAAGTAGCCTAAGTTACCTCTTATAACAACAGCTATCTGCCAGTGAAGTCCCGTCGAAATCGGTCCAGCCGTTTCAGAGATTAGCCGGAACAAACAGACAGACAATTTTTTAAAAAATTGTGTTTTTGTTATAAGTACCGTATATACTTTCATAAAAGCTGTTATTTTGACATTACAAACAGACACTTTAATTTTATTTATTTGTATAGATTACGACTTGATTACAAAATGTTAACATTTATTTAATATCCTTACATAAACTACATATGCATGTATGAAACCTACGTCAAGAACTTCCTGAAATAATTGTGAAAATCGCATCAAAATATATCTTAAATAGTTTTAAGGTTTTAAGTTTTAGTATAATCTCTAAGTCTATCCGTAAAAGTTTAAGTTAAAATCGTAAAGTAAAGTGGATTTAAGTGATTATTTTTGAGTTTATGTAGCACTATACTTACCGTTACCGCGTACTAAAGTCCACTGCTGAACATAATGCCTGCCCTATAGATTGCCTCAAAGAGGGGAGATATTTGCCATAGTTGCCACGCTTAGCAAGCGGGTTGGCAACCGCAGTTTTTTATTTTTAGTCGTTATTAAGAAGACGCTGCTTGCGATCTCCTGATTTGTTTCCCTCTGTCGGTTCTGTCACGGGATGATATGGGGTTAGTGGTCATTCTTACACCGCCACTACACGGTTACGCGGAGTTTACCTTTAAGGCGACAACACATCGAAAACCGTTGAAGCCGGCTATCGCCGGACTGACCCGAGTGAAACATAATTTCTATAAAAACTTCAAAAACGCCGTCATAAGGTCTAAAATTGCGTAGCGCCCGCGACGATAAAGACCGCTTAGAAATCGCTTAGAATCTTAAAATATTTAAAAAAAAATATTGATTTAAGTAATCAAAATAATGAGCAATTAATTACGAATATTGATGTTATGAATGTATTTGAGTGATTCCCAAGCATATAGATTAAGTAATTTCGTTGTAATTTCAACTATAGTGATTTTTTAGAGGTGTTTTCGCAAATAATTATGATCGAGTCAAAATTATACAATCGTGTTTTTGAACAAGCAAATTCAAGATAAAGACATGAATTTACCTATATCAAAATTCCAGTTTCGTTAGTCGTGTCATACTCCTATACTATTCGATGAAAGGAGGTGCATTTTTTCGCGGTGTCGCCTTAAGTAATTTTAGCACTTGTTATTACTTTATTTTATTGTATAATAGGATGTGTTAGTGTTAACAATTGTTGTACTATATAGTCTTTTAAACAAACCAGTTCGTGTCATTCTTATTTTCCAGGAATTGATTTAATTATTATTTTTAGGCATCGATCACTAATAAAAAACTAGATACACAATCCCATGGAAAAGTTCTCTAAAAACTGTCGTCAATTGATTTGACGTAATTCTAGTTGAAATAAATATACATTAATGTAAATTCAACCTTAAATGCATTGCCTAAAGTTGTATTCACAAAGCTACGTACAAATTAAAACGCACCCAAATGTTCGAGTGGGCGCTCATTCGGTAATGACATTTTTGTCATTGATTGTGTATCTAGTTTTTTATTAGTGATCGATGTTTTTAGGTAAAGAAAACTTGAATGAGTTCATTAAAATTCTTCCAGGTCGTAGTCCATCGCCAAGACGCAGTTCCCGTCATACACCTGCTCTGCCACGTCGCGGTTCCAGGCACAAAACCCCTCCACCCGAACCCAAGTAAGTAATAAAATTTCCAGCCTGTAAGGCCCACTGCTGAGTGCAGGTTTCCACTCAGCAGTGGGACTGAGAGGCTTATGGAACTGTTAGTCTGCTTTCATGCTTCAGTCCATGCTCAAGCATTAGTGCGTGTTGGTTGGCAAATTGCCCATTATGGTGGAGTGAAAAAAAAAATGCGAAAGCGCAAGAAACTATGTACGTGGTAGAGCAATGCTACACCTATATTAATTCTATAGTTGTAGCACGAATGGGTCGGCTCGACCGGGGAAGGATCACCCTCTCACAGAATACCAGCTTAAAATAGCAGCTCAATGCTGCTGTGTTTCGTATGGTGAGTGTAGAGAACCGAAGACCCTTTTTACTGGAAACGAGGCATTCCATATTAGTCCTCACGGGTGACAACGCATCTGCATTTTGATTCGCATACGAGGATAGATTTAGATGTCTATGGGCCACAGCAACCACTTACCATCAGGTGGACTGTGTGCTCGCTTGTCACCCTTATTCTATATAAAAGAAAAAATAACTCGGCAGAAATCCCCTGTCATTTTTAGTCTAACGTTACAATAATTTATGCAAAACGAAAATAAATAATCCCATTGGCAACTAATAATATATTCTATAACAATACAACATAAAGCTCAATCTCGTAAGTCGCAAACCCAAACAGATCAGTCCCTATAAGCGACATTTGCTTCACTAGTCTAACGCTTGTGGCATCGATTATGTTTATGTATACTTAACAATTTTTCCAAAATGCAATTTTACAACAACCATCATAATTATCATTACAGCCTATCACAAGTTCCCTGCTGAACATAAGCCTTCCCCGCAGATTGCTACAAAGTACGGTCCTGAGCTACCTTAAAAAAATAAAACCTGCATTCATCGACCTATTTAGTGGAGTGCCTAACACTGCGCTTGCAGTCGAAAACCTATTTGCAAATGATTTCTTATATTTACGCGAACACTACACATTTGAATAAAACTAGTTCTTACGGATTTTATCGCGAATATTAACTTATTTTATATTCCCGACGTTTCGAGCAAGTTACAGCACCCATGGTCACTGGGGGGGGCTGAGGTGTTTGACGTCCCAATGTTAACCACGGCTACCTCCAGATATAAATTAAGTTTTTTATAGGTATAAGTTAGTTTTGTTCCGATCTACGCAGTATGACCTTATAGTATCTTGAAGTCTTGCAGTTGTATGCTTGGATTGGGATTTAATTTTATTAATTATAGGATCCCAAGCAGATGGTAGCATCCAGCCATCTTCTCTATTGAAATGAGGATGTTTTTTGATTTCAATAGCCTCCCGAATCATCCTTGGAAGGAATCTGTGTTCTTTAGCGAGGATTTGTGGTCTATCAAATCTGATGTAGTGGCGGGGGCGATCCTGTACGTGTTCATAGACTGCAAGTTTGCAGTCTGGAAGTCAGTCGGAAGTCTCCCGGAGCGTCGATTCTTCACATCAGCTATGTGTTCTATAACGCGGTTTTTATTGATCTTTTAGTTTGTCCTATGTAAGGACCACATTCACAACCCAGCTTGTACACTCCTGTATCTTGTAGAGGGGCATTACACTTGACCGATGGTAAAAACTGAGTAATCTTCGGCGGCTTGAAGTGTTTTAATGGAAGCACGCTTCAAGATGTAGCCAATCTCGTCAGTGACACCTCTGACATATGGCAGTACAGCAGGCACACGCTCTGTACACGTAAAGTGCTCGAAACGTCGGGAATATAAAATAAGTTAATATACACGGTAAAATCCGTACAAACTAGTTTTATTGAAACCTTTTTGCAATTTAAGTGCTCATTTACCAAGTGCTCGGCGGTGATCAATTTCAAGGGATGTTTTAAATATTCGGCAGCGAAAATATGGAATGATTTGCCAGCGATGCTAAAAGAAAATTCTATTATAAATTATTCAACATTTAAAAAAAAAGGTTAAAAGGGAGTTATTTTATAAATAAACAAAAGGTTTGTTATATAGGCCGGATGTCTGCATGAGTATTGTAAGAATATTTTAATTTAATTTATTCATTTATTAAACTCATTTAATATAATGAGGGTTACGTCACTTATACACAAATAAAGTATAAATAATAAATATATAAACGGGTACTTATATACAAAATATTTAAATAATATAATACAAAAAATTCCCTATAAGAGCAGAGATTTTTATTGATTTTCTACCGACTTGAAACAGGAGGAGGTACTCAATTCGACTGTATGTTTTTTTTATGTGTGTTACCTCATAACGTTTTTCTGGGTGAACCGATTTCGATGATTTTTTATTTATTTGAAAGCTGGTGCTTCACATATGGTCCCATATAAATTTGATCAAGGTCTGACCAATAGTTTTTGAGTTATTCTTAATAATTTATATTGAAGTCGGTTGTACAAAATTTTTAATTTTAAAAAAGAATTGATATACAATTCTTTTTTGTGAGTATGTTTTTAATCGTAATCTTATTCTGTGTGTGGCAATCACGGAGCAAATGCTCCGTGGTGTCAATAAATATTTTTGTTATTAGAGTTTTGGTGGGAGCTTGACCGGCGGCGGATACCTGCTCCTGTATTATTGTTTAAATAATGGCTTGAAGTGTATTTTGATATGTAAAAGTAGTGCGATTTTGTGTATTAAATATCTGCGCATGTGAACTATTAGTGGAAATGATGAAACAAGTGCTCCGATGGTGATGTGAATCTCAAGATAAGGCGTCTGTCTGCTTAGGCGCCTTGAGATACTACCACAGAGTAAAGAGTAAGGACCAGAGGGAACGATTCCTAACAAAGTCGAAAATGTATATCTATTCTGATAGGGTTATCACTTATCACCTGATGCATGTGATAAATTTAAAGAAAACAAATTATTATATAGTATAAAACAACATGTGTATTCATTGTAACTGAAGTTAACATAAAACCATGTTTATTATTTGTAACCTAAATTGAAACTACCTACTACTAAATAAGCAAAATATACATATTGTCATAGTATTATGTCTTATGGCATAAGCAGTGGTAGCTCAAGGGCTAAGCGCTCGCTGTAAATAGGTATTCTGAAAGAAGCTTCACATTATATATTTCTATCAATGTCATTTTCGTAAGACAACGTATTCATGAGTACAACAAATCAGGTGGTGGTGGTAATGTCTGTGATGGTGGTAGTGGGCAGTGACGTTGGTTGTGGTGCTGATGGTGGTGGTGGTGGTGGTGGTATTAAAGATGGTGGTGCCAGTAATGGTCCACTGTTCACCACCACCACCATCACCAATGATACTACCACCACCACCACCATCACTGACACCATTAACGACACAATCAGCACGACCGTTCACCACCACCAACACGACAGCCACTACCACTAACTCCACCTCCACCACTGTCTGGCGATTGTATTATTTTCTCTCGAATTTTTCATTTATACTGTACAACTGTTAGGCATTTATGCTTATACAGAACATTAATTATTTACCTTAAATCTATAATGTCTTATTTTATAGCACACAAACTCTAAATTTTACTCTAATTGTAAAAATACTTAATAAATTAATTGATCTAAAAAATCACGAAATATTCATCTATATATTTTAATGCGCACGACCAACAGCCCTTTCATTCATACCCCGACTGACCGGTGCAAACCGGTTTGTACCCCGACGGAGAGTCGGTTAACCTGTCGGTGAGAGTTCACGCGCACATCGCTGCGCTATGTGTGGGATTACCAGCAGCGAGACGTTTGTATGTAGCTCCCCCTCTGGTCGGTTTCAACTATCTGCTGGCTCAAGTTGCCGTCAATATCTCCCAGAAACTACACAATATGCCGCGTCAACTTATTGTGAAGCAGTGTACTATAAAGGATTATTATCACTTGATACCGAGATAAATGAAGACATGGCTTAAAGGACAAGCATCCAAGCCAAAAATCTTATTTTAAAAATTGTTATTATTATATTATCATTTATGTGAGTGCGTGGCGCGGGCAGGTGGGAGTCGGGCGAGTGGGCGTGCTCGGAGTGCACGTACGCGAACGGCGCGTGCGCGCTCGCGTGCGACATGTGCCACGCGCCGCGCACGCGCCACCTGCCGCCCGCGCCGCACCAGCCCGCCGGAGACGACGACGACTCGCGTGAGTGCCGCTCACACACTCGTACACTCACACACTCACCCAACAGTCACTACGTGCGCTCGCGTGCGACATGTGCCACGCGCGCGCACGCGCCACCTGCCGCCCGCGCCGCACCAGCCCGCCGGAGACGACGACGACTCGCGTGAGTGCCGCTCACACACCGTACACCACACACTCACCCAACAGTCACTACGTGCGCGCTCGCGTGCGACATGTGCCACGCGCCGCGCACGCGCCACCTGCCGCCCGCGCCGCACCAGCCCGCCGGAGACGACGACGACTCGCGTGAGTGCCGCTCACACACTCGTACACTCACACACTCACCCAACAGTCACTACGTGCGCGCTCGCGTGCGACATGTGCCACGCGCCGCGCACGCGCCACCTGCCGCCCGCGCCGCACCAGCCCGCCGGAGACGACGACGACTCGCGTGAGTGCCGCTCACACACCGTACACTCACACTCACCCAACAGTCACTACGTGCGCGCTCGCGTGCGACATGTGCCACGCGCCGCGCACGCGCCACCTGCCGCCCGCGCCGCACCAGCCCGCCGGAGACGACGACGACTCGCGTGAGTGCCGCTCACACACTCGTACACTCACACACCACCCAACAGTCACTACGTGCGCGCTCGTGCGACATGCCACGCGCCGCGCACGCGCCACCTGCCGCCCGCGCCGCACCAGCCCGCCGGAGACGACGACGACTCGCGTGAGTGCCGCTCACACACTCGTACACTCACACACTCACCCAACAGTCACTACGTGCGCGCTCGCGTGCGACATGTGCCACGCCGCGCACGCGCCACCTGCCGCCCGCGCCGCACCAGCCCGCCGGAGACGACGACGACTCGCGTGAGTGCCGCTCACACACTCGTACACCACACACTCACCCAACAGTCACTACGTGCGCGCTCGCGTGCGACATGTGCCACGCGCCGCGCACGCGCCACCTGCCGCCCGCGCCGCACCAGCCCGCCGGAGACGACGACGACTCGCGAGAGCCGCTCACACCTGTACACTCACACACTCACCCAACAGTCACACGTGCGCGCTCGCGCGACATGTGCCACGCGCCGCACGCGCCACCTGCCGCCCGCGCCGCACCAGCCCGCCGGAGACGACGACGACTCGCGTGAGTGCCGCTCACACACTCGTACACTCACACACTCGTACACTCACACACTCACCCAACAGTCACTACGTGCGCGCTCGCGTGCGACATATGACGACGACTCGCGTGAATGCCGCTCACACTCGTACACCACACTCACCCAACAGTCACGTGCGCGCTCGCGCGTGCGACATGTGCCACGCGCCGCGCACGCCTCACCTGCCGCCCGCGCCGCACCAGCCCGCCGGAGACGACGACGACTCGCGTGAGTGCCGCTCACCACTCGTACACTCACACACTCACAACAGTCACTACGTGCGCGCTCGCGTGCGACATGTGCCACGCGCCGCGCACGCGCCACCTGCCGCCCGCGCCGCACCAGCCCGCCGGAGACGACGACGACTCGCGTGAGTGCCGCTCACACACTCGTACACTCACACACTCACCCAACAGTCACTACGTGCGCGCTCGCGTGCGACATATGACGACGACTCGCATGAGTGTCGCTCACACACACACAATTTGTTTTAATTTGCTAGCTTCACACCAAAGACTTCTATGTACGAGTATACTACTTGACGGACACTACGGTGCTTACACATTGCGCACTATGTTACGGTCAATTTTCCGTAACTCCTTAAGTCAGTCGCCGACGACTCGCGTAAATACCGCTCACCCACTCACCTTCTTTGTTTCTTCGTTTGCTTGTAATTTAGTAGCTTCTCATCAAAGACTATGTATACTACTAGACCGGCACTACGGTGCCCATACATTGCGCACTATATTACGGTCAATTCTCCCTAACTCCTTTAGGCAGTCAACGACGACTCGCGTAAATACCTGTCACCCACGTACCCACCAAACACTTCGTTGCTTCATTTGCTTTTAATTTGGTATCTTCACACCAAAGACTTCTATTTATACTACTAAACAAGCACTACGGTGCTTATACATTGCGCTCTATGTTACGATCAATTCTCCCTAACTCCTTTAGGCAGTCAACGACGACTCGCGTAAATACCAGTCACCCACGTACCACCAAACACTTCGTTGCTTCATTTGCTTTTAATTTGGTATCTTCACACCAAAGACTTCTATTTATACTACTAAACAAGCACTACGGTGCTTATACATTGCGCTCTATGTTACGATCAATTCTCCCTAACTCCTTTAGGCAGTCAACGACGACTCGCGTAAATACCAGTCACCCACGTACCCACCAAACACTTCGTTGCTTCATTTGCTTTTAATTTGGTATCTTCACACCAAAGACTTCTATTTATACTACTAGACAAGCACTACGGTGCTTATACATTGCGCTCTATGTTACGGTCAATTCTCCCTAACTCCTTTAGGCAATCAACGACGACCCGCGTAAATACCAGTCACCCACGTACCCACCAAACACTTCGTTGCTTCATTTGCTTTTAATTTGGTATCTTCACACCAAAGACTTCTATATATAATACTAGACGGGCACTATGGTGCTTATACATTGCGCACTATGTTACGGTCGATTCTCCCTAACTCCTTTAGACCTATTCCTTAAAAGTCCTTTCGACTGCGAGTGGACGAAAAGACTAGTTCTTTGTTTTTTTTTCTAAAAAAGAATACTATTAACGTTAATAGCATTACCAATACTCCCGTCAGACGCTATAAGTAAGCTTTAAAACGCTTGTGTTAAGAGTGCTTCACCACAGTGGTCGAATGGGGGATTCGAACCCACGACTTTCTAAGTTTTTCCGTCCGAACCGTACCATTGAGCTACTGTCGCTTTCGTATCATTAGGTTACTGTCGCTTGTTTTGTAAACTGCGAACGTTGTTTTCGACAATCTCACACGACACAATTTATATATATATTATTTATTAGTATACATAGAATTCTTTGTTTGCCACCCATTATTTTATTTGATAGCTTCACACCAATCTTAATAAATAGCATCTTCATTTATTGACAAGAACGATTGTTAAAACAGTGAAAAAGATCTTCTAGATATAAAAGAAATCTTACCATCTAGTATCAGTAAACTGCTGGATGTGTTACTCCTGTTGTTAGGAAATCGTTTTCGTAGATTATAATATTATATAGTCGTAGTTGTCGTCGTTTTTGTAAGTGTCGGTAAATATTTGCCCACGATGCTATGACATCGCACGAGCTTACTGATATAACGCAAGTCAGCTGTCAACTAAGTCTAAGGGTTAATCGTCACGCTTGGCAGGCGGATTGACATTAACAGTACCAGATGTGTGTACTTCGACGCTACCACATGTTACCAGTCCTGGTATTTTACGTCTGACGTAAACGATATTTTATACCGCTATCTATCGAACGTCATAAGATTTTTCATACGTTTCATATAGTCGCCATATACGCAGCCTACGAGCTGAAATCTATATCAATTTATTTATATGATTTATCAATTTTCATCGATGTAGATCATGTAGCCTAGTATCTTCTGTGCTAGCTTCAGTTTGGATCGAAAAGCTATGTAGGAGGAAAGCTTGTCTACTCCACTTTTTAATTTATAGCATTTTTTCTCTAATCGTTTTATTTGTTTTTAATCTGTAATCATTTTATTTGTTGTTTTAATTAAGTAATTCCTTAGAATTTTACATAATAATTTTTTTACAAATTAATTGTGGTTGTAATGCAATTTGTATTTTATATTCTACAGCGGAAGGATCAGATTCGGAGCGAGAAAGCACTCCAATGGAAATCCTGCGGCTCAGAGAGGAGAGTCATGCTTGGACCCAGTGGCAAGAAGTGCTGGCGCAATGTACAGCTGTAAGTTTTTTTTAGCATTATTAATGAATTTATATTATTTTTATTTATTATAAACCAGTGCTTGACTACAATTTTCGCTGGTGATAAATAGTGGTAAAGCCCTAGTCTAGGGCTTTACCACTACTTATTCTCACCAGGATTGGCCAGGAAGATTTGAAACTGGTACAAACCGAATGGAACCTGCTGGAAGACCTTATTAGATTTTTTCGGAAATTTCGCGAAGCAGTTGAAGTTTTATGTGCGCAAAAGTATGTTTCACTCAACTTGGCTCTAGTTAAATGAAACTAATTTTTACGGATTATATCGCGTTTAATTTTAACTTTTTAATGACGTTTCGGGGGGGACTGGGGTGGCTCTAGTGTTTCGTTCAGAATTAAAAGAGATTTTAAATTCTGAGCGATTTTAAATATCGTTAAAAAATAAGATCCTCGAGAAATTTCACCACATGTTTCCTTTAACAAAGAATGTAGTATTGACATCTCTTCTTGATCTCAGATTTTCAGGATTAAAAGAAATCGATTCATATTTATTGGAAAGGAACACAAACCGTGCGGCTTTTTTGGCAGATTGCATCAATGAGCTCATTAGGCCCTCTGATCTGCCACATTACGAATCTGGTGAAGCTTAACATAATGTATCAGAGCCACAACCAAGCTCTTCTTCGACTCAATCTTTGCTGACAAAATTATCGAAAAAGCACTGTAGTTGCAGCAACCTTGATGTATCACTAGAGTCAGATTTCTCCCAAGAATGTTGGAGATATCTAGCGTCGATCGATCCTAAAGAAGTAGAATTCATGAACGGGGATGTTTTTGCCTATTGGCGGGAGAAAAAAAATTTTTCCCAGGACTAGCTGCGCTTGCCAGGACTATTCTTGCGATTCCTGCAACGAGCACCCCGAGTGAACGTGTTTTTTCCACTAGCTGGATTGGTTTTAAATGCTAAGCGAGCACGTTTGAGCCCTAATCGTGTAAATAAAATTATTTTCATACACGATAACTACAATAATTGCAAAAACACATGAATAAAACATTTCACATCCAAAAATCAGCTATATGTTCTTTAACGCGGGTTTTAATGACGTGAGGCACCGACGCTCTGGGAAGTCTGCAGTCTGTGAACATGTTCAAGATCGTCCCCGCCATTACATCAGATTTGATAGACCACAAATCCTCGCAAAAGAACACCGATTCCTACCAAGGATGATACGCGAGGCTATTGAAATTAAAAAAACATCCTAATTTCAATAGAGAAGATGGATGGGTGCTGCCATCTGCTTGGGATCCTATAATTAACAAAATTAAATCCAAACCCAAGCATACCACTGCAAGACTTCAAGATACTGTAAGCTCATTCTGCGTAGATCGGACCAAAAAAATAATTAATATTCAAAAAACTGAAGGTAGCCGGGCTAACTATGACATTGGGACGTCAAACACCTCAGTCCCCCCCCGTGACCATGGGTGCTGTAAAGCACCCGAAACGTCGGGAATCAAAATTAGTAAAATTAAACGCGATAAAATCCGTAAAAATAGTTTTATTCAATGTGTAGTGTTCGCGTAAATATATAATAAGAAATCATTATTCATTCTTGCCTAAAAGACGCCTATATTGTAATCTGACGAATTTACAGACGCAGGCAAATCATTCTACTCCTTTGCTGTACGTATTATAAATGACTAAGCAAGACAAAAATAAGGGCGAAGGCCCGCCGACCGCCCAGGCGGAACAGCGCCCAGGAGAACCAGTTCTCCGATGGTGAAAAGGAGTGGGAGAAATCAAGGCATAATTAAAAGAAATATAGTCTTCCTTCGAAAGACTGGACAAGACAGAGTGTCTTTAGTAAACATTCGCTGGCAAATAAAACTGTAAAATAAACTGATTATTTAAATTTTTCTAATTTAACAATTGACTGCTTTTGCTTGTGCAAGATAGTTAATAATATAATGTCAGATATTGTCCTATCACCGTAGAATGCCACTTCGAAACGTGCAAATGCTTTTGCCACATTATTAGGCGCTTCAACACAGATATCCTTTGTATTTGAAGTTTGTTCAATAGATGTGTAGCATAAAGGTGAACCGTGTAGTGGCGGTATAAGAATATCCACTACCACATATCGTCCCGTGGGTGTCGTATGAGGCGACAGAGCGATACTGAACTGATGCCAAGCGTAGCAGCTATGGTAAAATTCACCCTATTAAGCACACTAGGCGAAGGCCTATGTTCAGCAATGGACTTTTATAGGTTGCAATCATAGACTTTATGTATACTACTAGACGGGATCTCCTTCCTTGATACGTTGTGCACTAAGTTACGGTCTATTCTCCGTAACTCTTAGTCGACTGCGAGTGGCGGTAAACCGCGAACGTTGTTTTCGAGAAAAGAGGACAATTTCTTTTTGTATTGAGAATGGGCCCACCACCGTAACCAGGCTAACTTAATGAAACACATGTCGATTTATTCCTTACCTTATCTACCGGGAATACTGAGAAATTAACAATTAAAATATGAATATCACAATAGCTTAAAAACAAACTAAAAGCGATTGTCTAGTAGTTTTCATGAAACACATGTCGATTTATTCCTTACCTTATCTACCGGGAATACTGAGAAATTAACAATTAAAATATGAATATCACAATAACTTAAAAACAAACTAAAAGCGATTGTCTAGTAGTTTTCACCAGTATTATAAGTTAAAATAGTGCTCTGTTCAGTAATTAATAGTATAAAAGAAAGTTGTAGGTACATTCAGCAGTTGTAGGTACTTTAAGGATTATGGAAATTTTTTTTAGTAGTTCGTTCTTCTTTATACGCGTTTTTTTCATATTACATCAGCCAATTCACGAATATCAAAAGAACTTTTTTTTTCAGATTTTTTGATTCCGGTTACTTTTTCATGAAATTTTTAGGTCGTTTACTATAATAAATTGGTATTTTTTTTTATGTGTAATAAAATTAAGTTACGTTAAAGTTTCTAGTGGGCCCAAAAACGATTGTCTTCTTTCGACAATTTAACATAACTAAAAAAAACTGTTTTATTATTTATGTGCTGTGCGTACTTTGTCAACGTGATTTAAAATTTATTTCAGAATATGTATGTAATTTTTTTTCCTATTTGCCTATAAATGGATATAAAACTGCGTGACATTTACCCGGCCGCGCGATTCACAGCTGTAGCATAGTTTTTGTTCTGAATTGCCGGTTTAGTAGTATACATTCTTAGTCTTTTATTCCAACCTTTTAAAGTCCACTGCAGAACATAGATAGTTACGGCACTTACTGTTTTTAGGCAAATACGGAATAAAGTTACATACTTATCTGAAATAAATTTCAAATCACGTTGACAATGTGCGCATATATATAATAACAGCGTTTTTTTAAAGTCACATTAAACAAAATCGGTGTTAGATTGTCGAAAATAACGTTCGCGGTTTACAAAACAAAGAGCTAGTCTTCTAGTCCGCTCGTAGTCGACTACAGAAATCACGGCGAATTGACCGTAACTTAGTGCGCAATGTATTAGCACCGTAGTGCCGGTCTAGTAGTATACATAGAATTCTTTGGTGTGTAGCTACCAAATTAAAAATAAATGAAGCAACGGTTGGTGGAGTGGTATTTACGCAAGTCGTCGTCGACTGACTAAATGAGTTACGGAGAATTGATTGTCACTTAGTCCGCAATGTATTAACAGCGTAGTGCCCGCCTAGTAGTATACATAGAAGTGTTTGTAATGGATGGTGGTCACATCGGCTTTGTCGGCAGACCGGCGAGCCGTACGTGGACGAGTCGTTCCCGGCGGCGGCGCGCTCGCTGTACTACGACGGCGCGGGGCCCGTGGGCGGCGAGGGCGGCGCGGCGGCGCGCTGGCTGCGCCCGCACCAGATACACGTGGACGCGGACCCGCGCCTGCCCTGGCTGGTGTTCCGCGAGCCGCGCCCCTCCGACATCTCGCAGGGTGCGTACTGCCCGTACTGCTCGTACTGCTCGTACTGCTCGTACTGCCCGCCCGCACCAGATACACGTGGACGCGGACCCGCGCCTGCCCTGGCTGGTGTTCCGCGAGCCGCGCCCTCCGACATCTCGCAGGGTGCGTACTGCCCACTGCTCGTACTGCTGTACTGCTCGTACTGCCCGCCCGCACCAGATACACGTGGACGCGGACCCGCGCCTGCCCTGGCTGGTGTTCCGCGAGCCGCGCCCCTCCGACATCTCGCAGGGTGCGTACTGCCCGTACTGCTCGTACTGCTCGTACTGCTCGTACTGCCCGCCCGCACCAGATACACGTGGACGCGGACCCGCGCCTGCCCTGGCTGGTGTTCCGCGAGCCGCGCCCCTCCGACATCTCGCAGTGCGTACTGCCCGTACTGCTCGTACTGCTCGTACTGCTCGTACTGCCCGCCCGCACCAGATACACGTGGACGCGGACCCGCGCCTGCCCTGGCTGGTGTTCCGCGAGCCGCGCCCCTCCGACATCTCGCAGGGTGCGTACTGCCCGTACTGCTCGTACTGCTCGTACTGCTCGTACTGCCCGCCCGCACCAGATACACGTGGACGCGGACCCGCGCCTGCCCTGGCTGGTGTTCCGCGAGCCGCGCCCTCCGACATCTCGCAGGGTGCGTACTGCCCGTACTGCTCGTACTGCTCGTACTGCTGTACTGCCCGCCCGCACCAGATACACGTGGACGCGGACCCGCGCCTGCCCTGGCTGGTGTTCCGCGAGCCGCGCCCTCCGACATCTCGCAGGGTGCGTACTGCCCGTACTGCCTCGTACTGCTCGTACTGCTCGTACTGCCCGCCCGCACCAGATACACGTGGACGCGGACCCGCGCCTGCCCTGGCTGGTGTTCCGCGAGCCGCGCCCTCCGACATCTCGCAGGTGCGTACTGCCCGTACTGCTCGTACTGCTCGTACTGCTCGTACTGCCCGCCCGCACCAGATACACGGACGCGGACCCGCGCCTGCCCTGGCTGGTGTTCCGCGAGCCGCGCCCTCCGACATCTCGCAGGTGCGTACTGCCCGTACTGCTCGTGCTCGTACTGCCCGTACTGCTCGTACCGCCCGCACCAGATACACGTGGACGCGGACCCGCGCCTGCCCTGGCTGGTGTTCCGCGAGCCGCGCCCCTCCGACATCTCGCAGGGTGCGTACTGCCCGTACTGCTCGTACTGCTCGTACTGCTCGTACTGCCCGCCCGCACCAGATACACGTGGACGCGGACCCGCGCCTGCCCTGGCTGGTGTTCCGCGAGCCGCGCCCCTCCGACATCTCGCAGGGTGCGTACTGCCCGTACTGCTCGTACTGCTCGTACTGCTCGTACTGCCCGCCCGCACCAGATACACGTGGACGCGGACCCGCGCCTGCCCTGGCTGGTGTTCCGCGAGCCGCGCCCCTCCGACATCTCGCAGGGTGCGTACTGCCCGTACTGCTCGTACTGCTCGTACTGCCCGCCCGCACCAGATACACGTGGACGCGGACCCGCGCCTGCCCTGGCTGGTGTTCCGCGAGCCCATATACATCTGCAAAATCCTCGATTAAGAATCAAAATGCAGATGCATTGTCGGCATTTGATTCTTAATTAGAAGTTAATTAAAAGGTTAAAAGTTAAAGGCGCTGTCGGGGTCAAAATTATGAAGAATGATGCGAGATTAAGTAAAATTAAATAACCAGGAACTGACATACACACTGATATCGAACAAGACAAGAAAAGTATAATATGACAAATAAGAAAAGAGACCAATAATAAATATATTACATTGAATAAATTGACATTTTCAATTTGTTATCACCTGTATTTGATAATTTAAAAAAGTTTGCATGCTATATCTCGTGGCTAAATACGTCTTTAAGCAACATTTTAACTGTAACAACTTAATACTTATCATATTTTTTAATTAGTTTAAGTGTGTTTTACAACAATGTGCGGTTGTTCGTGAATCAAGTTGTTCGTAAGGCCCCGACTGAAACCAGTGCTATGGTACCTCGCAGATTATCACTGAGGTGAGATCCTTTTTCGACATCACACAACAGAATTAACCAATTTGTAATTTGTACTACGAATTTCTATGTTTCTTGATGTTGTGTACTGGTCAAATAATATTTTTACTGTAACAACATAATTCATCTACCTATCCATATTACAGTCTCTAAAAGTCCACTTCTGAACATAGGCCTCCCGCATAGATTGCCACATAGCTAGGATTTTGACATAATTGCCAAGTTTGGCATGCAGGTTAGCAACAGGTTGAGTTGTTGTCAGGAAGATGCTGATGCTTATCTCCTGGTTTATAGCTGCAACACCAAACGGTATTTACCCGATTTTATTATCAGTTTTCAGAAATGTCTCCCACTATGGAACCTAATTTAAAGACGTATTCACATCAAAATATACAGTCGGTTAATAAAAGGTTTAGCACCTCTGACGAGAAACCGAAAGGTCAATGCACTTTATGTGATGGTATATATGGCTTGTGTGCGTGTGCGTGGTGCAGGCGTGCTGGGCAACTGCTGGCTGCTGTCGGCGCTGGCCGTGCTGGCGGAGCGCAGCGCGCTGGTGCGCGGCGTGCTGGTGCGCGGCGAGCCGGCGCGCGGCGCCACCAGTTGGGGTATGTTGTGTCGGAAGAAGGTCCGCACGGATCCAGAGAAAATTTCCGCTGTCAAGGATTGGCCGGTTCCAAAAGACAAGACACAGGTTAGAGCATTTTTGGGTTTGTGCTCCTATTATCGGCGATTTCCGGAAAGTGAATGTGGTAACAAGTATTTCATGGTTGTGATGGATTACTTCACTAAGTGGCCAGAAGTCTTCGCCATTACAAATCAAGAAGATTCAACAGTTGCAGATAAACTAGTTCATGAAGTGTTCTGTCGTTTTGGGGTACCTTTAGAGATTCACAGCGATCA